>APFE031482986.1:0-13894 GCA_000404065.3 Pinus taeda
GTCACCATGACTATTTGCAGTCAGTATGGGTCTATCATCACTTATACTGGCCTCCTAAGCAAGTCTCAGACCCTAGCTCTTCATGTCAAGCTTTGCAAATGAGAGAAAGACATTGAAAATCAATAAAACTTTGGTTCCACACTTTCTCTCACTTTTGGCTGCGGGCCCGCACTCTTTGTTCATATTACCTGCGTATCTGCACGCTCTGTTTTTAAAGGGGTGGGTGCGTACCCCTATAAAAGTCAAAAAGGCGCAAGTTTATTCTAAAAAACTCACTTTGGGTTAATTCTAGATGTTTCTAGAAGGAAATTTTATGTGGATTGTTCACTCCAAGGTGGTTCATGCATCCCAAAAGAGAAGGGGCTAATCCCTTGATAGGAGGAGCTATCCCTTTGAAGGAGGGCTTTATCCCTTTGAAGAAGGACCTAGTAACTTCCCTCCATTGCGTTATAAATTAAAGCATTGGGTCAGTTGCTGGGGAGGTTAGAAGCTGAACATTTTTGAGGGTAAATGCTGATGGAATTTGGACTTCCTAGTTAACCTTGAGAGGAGAGATCACATACCTTTTGGTTTCATCGGGAAGTGAGTGAAAGTTGTCAAAGTAGAGGAGACTTCTTGTTGGACCCTGGGAGGAGCTTGTACAGCATCAAGGCACAGGTTGTAAAGTTCTTCTTTCATTTGAATTAATACAATCAGATTCATTTTTCTCAACAAATTGTCTTATGTGGTTTGCTTCATAATCTCCTTGATCATTATGATGAATATGCTTTAGGATATTGGCTCTTCAAGTGCTATTTAATTTGTTTTCTTGTTTGTGTTTGCAGACTTACTTCAAGGAATCTCATTTGGAGCGAGGGAGCAAGGCTTCCACAAACTTGCATTGGACCCAAGGTAGGCCTAAAACACTTGTATGCCTTTGTTTTTAATTGCATATTTAGAGAAAGATAGTTTTTGATTGGCTTGCTTGTCACTAGATATCTTTAGATACTAGGAAGGTCGATCTTGTCCGCAACCTCGACTCATTCCGTGTGACAATACCTGCAAGATGGTTCAGGTAACACTATTACTGACATGGGGAGTTTTGATTGGAGCTCTGTACAAGCTTTAGGGTAGCGTTTTTATTGGTAGGTGCAGTAGTTATGTTTTTCCTGAAAGTGGAAAAGAAAATCTAGTGGTCTCTAGAGAAAAAACCATGCTATGACATCAAAGGCAAGGACATATCGGAGAAAAGTGCCTACAAATACTTCATGGTAATGGTATGGTAGAAGGTATTTCTAATTTCGCTCTTGATTTTGATTTCTGTAAATTTGTGTATACGAGGAGTATAATTGGCTAAGTTTCCCCTCTGGTGCTGAGAGGGCAAAATGAATATTATAGATTGTGCACAATGATGTGTTTGGAACAATGTTGGCTCCATCACTAGGTAATTATGTCTACTATTTATCGTTTATAGATGATTTCTAAAGAAATACATGGATATATTTCCTTAAGAATAATTTTGAAGTTTTTGATAAATTTAAAGAATTTAAGGCTCTGGTGGAAAACTAGACAGAGAAGAAGATAAAGGTGTTGAGGATAGATAACAGTGGAGAGATTTGCAAGAACGAATTTGAAGAGTTTTGTAAGAAGTGTGGTATAGCATGGCATAAGACTACTCAATACACACCTCAACAAAATGGAGTTGTTGAAAGAATGAATAGGACATTGATGGAAAAGGCAGGAAGCATGCTAAATGGTGTCGAGTTAGGAGAAGAATTCTAGGTAGAGGAGGTGTAGACTACATGTTACCTCATCAACATATCACCTTCATCATTATTGGAGGATAAGACTCTGCAAGAGGTATGGACTATTAATAAACCTTCTCTTTCACATCTGAGGATATTGGGATGTGATGCATATGTAGATGTTCCAAAGGAGAAAAGAACAAAGTTGGATAGTAGATATAAAAGGTGCATCTTTATTAGGTATAAGGATGGTCTAAAATTTTATAAGATTTGGAACCCAAAAACAAGGAATGTTGTGTACATCAGAGATGTGGTGTTTAGAGAGGTGAAAGATGTTATTAAACATGAATTTCTACCAAAGGAACCTCAGAAGATAGAGTTTTAGCTAAAGGAGGAAGAAACAGACTCTACAACAGAAGAGGAATCAGAAGATGAAGAGCCACAAATTCCACTTGTGAGAATATTAGTTCAATAAAGAACGAAGTCAGAAAGGTATAGTACATCTTCTTTCTTTTCAATTTTTTCATTACCGATTATTGATGATGATCCCAGAACCATGAGGGTGGTTGTAGATTAAAAGGATGATAAACTCTCAAAGGAGGCCATGTTTGATGAAATGTCATATTTGCATAAAAATGAGGCTTGGGATCTGGTTGAGTTGTTGGCTGGAAGGAAACCCATTGGAAGCAAAGGTGGAGAAATACAAATCTCAGTTGGTAGAAAAATATTATTCGAAGGTGCTAAGAATTGATTTTGGTGATATTTTTTCTCATGTTGTCAAGGTAGCTTATATTATATTATTTTTCTCTATTGCTGCTACTTTTGATTTTGAGGTAGAACAGGTGGATGTGAAGACAAAATTTCGTCATGGGGA
This sequence comes from Pinus taeda, assembly GCA_000404065.3. Lineage (NCBI taxonomy): Eukaryota > Viridiplantae > Streptophyta > Pinopsida > Pinales > Pinaceae > Pinus > Pinus taeda. Next base: position 2,599 of record APFE031482986.1, read on the forward strand.
TCTAGAAGAAGATATCTACATGAAGAAAACTGAATGCTTTCTAGGGAAGGGTAAGAAATAACTAGTACGAAAGTTAGAAAAGTCTTTGTATCGGTTAAAATAGTCACCAAGGATGCGGTATCATAAATTTGAACATTTATATAATGACTTGGCTTCACCAGAAGAAAAGCAGATCACTATGTGTATTTTAAATTATTTGTTGACTGTGTTATTTTTCTGGTCTTATATGTGGATGAAATGTTGCTAGTTGGAAATAACGAAGAAATTATCTAGGATTTGAAGACCCAATTGTCCTTTAAATTCGACATTAAAGATCTTGGTGCTACAAACTATATTTTAGACATCGAAACTAAACAAAATCAGGAAAAGAGGAAGCTCTGGTTAAACCAGAGGAAGCATGTCGAGACAATACTCCAAATGTTTAATATGCAGGATAGTAAGCTGGTGAAGGTTCTTATTCCTATAGGTGTAATGTTATCTCCTAAACAGTTTCCCAAAAAACAAGAAGACGAAGAGGACATGTCTCAAGTTCCATATGCAAGTGAAGTCTGTAGCTTGATGTATGTAGTGGTCTATACTAGACTAGACATTACACATGTAGTGGCAGTATTGAGCAATTTTATTTCAAAACAAGGGAAGGAGTATTGGACAATAGTGAAGAAATATTTTAGGTATTTGCATGGCACTAGTGGTTATAGTTTGTGCTACCAAGGAACATCAGGATTGGATAGAGTTTTGGTCATCTGTGGCATTGTTGGTGCAGACTAGGATGGAGATCTGGACAAGAGAAGATCTACAAGTGGGTATGTGTTTAACCTATATGGAGTTGCAATTAATTGGATGAGTAAGAGGCAGTTAGTAGTGGCACTTTCAACTACAGAGCTAGAATACATGGCAGCCATTGATATAAGAAAGAAAGTAGTTTCGCTACAAAGATTGTGTTCAAGCATGGGGTTAGGATAAGATCTATAAGGATAGACTGTGACAACTAAAGTGAATTTTTTTTGGAAAATAACTGTGCTTATCATTCAAAGACAAAGCACATTGATGTTCAGTATCACTTTGTGAGAGACATGGTTGTGGATAAAAAGGTGTTGCTAGTAAACGTGGAAAATTTGATGAATACTGTAGATGCATTGATAAAGTCTATGAGCACTAAGAAGTTCTCTTGGTGTAGAGAAAAAATGGGTGTTGCAGAGCTGGATCAATGACTAATCTCTCTTGTGGGCCCCTATGGAAAGAAAACAATAAGTGAGAGGATTTTGGGTGTGTGTTATATTATTTCCACGACTACCCCTTGTGTGGGGGGGGGTCACAGGCGAGCGATATCCCCTCCTATACATTGCATCGACCGCAGTAGGGGGTCATAGGAGGGGTGACTTCCCCCCTTGTCGGGGGCTATGGAGTGAGGTGGTAGCTCCCCTGCACGGGGTCCAAGGCAGCACCCTGGGAAATTTGTTTTAGACTCTCTATTAGGTGGGTAGACCTACCTATGGTTTTTTGCATGGATTTCGAACATGGTTTTGGGCAAGTTGGTTTTTTGTCCATGGTGTTTTGTAGATCCAGTGAAGGGAACTATGGTTATCGTCTAATCCATGGTTAATTGATTGGGGTTTAGGTATGCTTCATCATGTATATATGTGTATTGTAACATTAAAAGGAAAATAATTAAAAATCAATCTAGTAGTCCTAGTCTTGGCATCTAGGGGGAAATATTTATGTATATTTGTTTTATTTTTATGCTCTTGCCATTGTTTATTTTCTTCCTTTAAGAATTCATTTGTAGGTAATTTTTGTATGGGGTTAAAGCCTACATTCCTAAAAGGACTGTAAAAAAAATACCATCCTATATCTATACATAAGCATAGCCCTGGAAAGAGAGAATAAATAGCATTGAAGAATAATACTAAGCGTAAGGTGATGAAGTTTCCTCCTTCAAATAGAATTCCATATTCAATACTTTGGAGGTTAGTGGTTGTTATGGAACCAACTCAAGAAAAACATAGAAAAGATATATCAACGCCTTAAAATTCAGCCTCTTCAAGGGGACAACCTCCTTTACATTACATAAATGAACAATTCTTGGATGATTCAAATGTCAAAACCTCCTTTCTATAGATAGGAGTCTAAGGAGTCACAATATAACCCAGCCGACCTAACAATAATAATATAAAGCCACAAAAATAACAATAGAGGGATTCAATGGGGCACAATAATAACAATATGGGGACAATAGGGGCACAAAAATATTAATAAGGGGTATAAATACAATAGTAATGGGGTAATCACTAGTATTATAGGGACCCAACAGTTCACAAGATGTGAAAATTTGTTTCTTTTGTTGAAGCAGGAGTTTAGTCCATCCAGTTGTTGTCTGTATGCCTGTTGCTGTTAACAAATGTTGTTGGTAGCTTGTTAAACAAGTACAAATGAATGTTTTGTGGAGTAGATGTACTTAACATTTGTTGAGCCACCTTGGATCAATGATCAAGGCAAAGAAGTTCAAACCACCTTCTATGACCAGAAGGAAGGCAAGGAGGAAGACAATTCTTCTCAGGAAGACCAACCCATCCAGAGAAGGGAAGTGGTCAGAAACTTTGGTTCAGAGGCACTATGCAAAGGAAAGTGTAGCGAGGCTAAAATAAGAGGGGGGGTCACTCTCATTTACTGTTCAGATCAATATATTAGTCTTTTAGAGACCAAAAGTTCTTTTAGTGGGAAGGCGTGATCTAAAAATGGATCTTGGATAAACCTCTAAGTCTAAAAGACTTCATGCAAGAGGTAAAAGGTGTAAAATGGCACAAATCCTTTGTAAATCAGACGAAAATGAAAATCACAGGTTTCTCTTGGAAATAGTCTCATCCCATAGATCTCCTCATTTTGAATCCAACGCAACTTGAATAGGCAAAAACGGACCCCGGATGAAGGAGTTATTGTAAAATGAAAATTGCCCAATGTCCTTAGAAAAGGAGGCAATTTCATTAAATTTTGAACTATAGTGAAAATTTTTAGTATAGGCTCAAGGGAAATCCACATCTAACACGTGACAGGCCGAGATTGGGCCACGTGGCCTTGTTTGATTGATCAAAGAGGAAATATCGCATTGGCGGATTACACTATCGGGCTTTAAAAACTTGAAGAAAACCTTAAAAACAAGGCAATCAAAGGCTTTAACAATGAATGCATAGGGGCCGTCGAATCTGGCCAATCAATGGTCCAGATCCAATCGGCATATCGCATTAGCAGTGATTAGCGGGTTAGAGCGGAGGCATGGCGTGATGGACCAAGGCGATGAGATGGAGCGATCACCAAAATCGGTGGATTGCGGTCGGCGAACAATGGAGCGACCATATTATATGTACATGCGCGATAGCCCGACTACGATCGTCGATATTGGCGGATCGGCGTCAACAATACCAAAAGGGAAGGGAAGCCAAAGGGCCATTGCGATATGCGATGCGATACCTGGACCCGACAAGGATTATAAATGCGACTTAAAAAGATTTAAGATCCATCAAGCGACAGATTTCTGTGTATTTTCGCATATTTCGTTTTTAAATGAAATACAAAGGGGAAGTGTAATGCGATGAGAACCAGACCTGAAAGGGTTTTGAAATGAAATTTCATAATATTTCATGTCCGCATGAAGGCCATTTTAACGTATTTTTAACGTTTTAACATGGTTTCCAAATACAAAGGGGAACCATGGAACAAGCCAATTGTGATTGCGATATGCGATGGAAGGCAGACCCGATGGGAGTTTAGGGTGCAATTATGAATATTTCAAGTCTGGCATGAACAGTGTTTTGCGGATTTTCCCATGTTTGGCAGCGTTTCTCTGTGTAAACAGAAAATGACTGCTCAGAGGAATTTTAAGCGCCGATTTCCCTGTCCGTTACTAGGTAGGTGGTATCCATCCCAGGAAGTGTTTAGCAATGATTGCTAATGCTTAGGGGAGGAAAATGAGGGGACAACGGCTTGAAGACAAAGAGCTCGAGAGTGGAGATAGAGAGGCAGCACCGATTTGGCTTTAAAATCCATGAACAGAAGGTTGTTATGGTTGTTGAGGTTGGTTGAGTCTGAGGGCACGGTTAAGGGGCATAAGCAGGCAACGTTGAGTCTGAGAGCTTGATTGGGAGGCATAAGTGGACAACGCTAAGACAGGGAGCTCACAAACGGTATTGAATCCCAAAGAGCCCGAGGAGTAAAAGAGCTGAGGGCCTAAAAGCCAATGCGAGAGCATAAGAGCCAAAGCCAAAGAAGGAAGGTCGAGAGCTTCAGAGTTCGAGACATAATGGCATTCTAAACCCATTGTTTCTGTGTTAAACCATGGAGTTCAGCGAGAGATCTTGTAAAACGATTGCTGCCATAATCCTAGAGAGCTAAGTCAAATTGACAAGAGCTCATGGAGACGTAGCCCAAGAGTTGTGGGTGAACTCCAAATTAATATTGTTGTTTATGTGTTTGCCTTATCACTGCATTATCTTTGTTGCTTTATTTACTGTTATATGCATTTATATATTAGTTTTAGCACATTAATTTACAGCACATAATCAGTTAAAACAAATGCAAGCATACACCCATATTTTCAAGCATTTATTAATTCCGCATTGATTAATCATTACAGACTTGGGAATATTCAAGCTTTGGAAGTGGGAGAGGTCCTTGTAAGAGGTAAAAGGAGCTTAAGTGCCCCATTTTCAAATCATAGAGGAAGAATGAATTTTAAAGACAGGGGGGGTAGAAAGTTCCAAGGAGAAAAGTATGATCTTCATTGAACATGATGCAATAGAGATGGACATGATGCATCCACATGTAAGTTTCCTTGGGACAAAATTGAGCTGGAAAGAAATAAAGCCAAAGGTAAAACCAATGACAAAAGGAAAGGTAAAGCACCAGAATCTGCTCACTATGTTGTGGCACATTGTAATATTGGAGTAACTGAAGACTTATTTAATGCTTCACTTTCTTCTAGGAAAAATGATTGGTAGCTTGATTCAGGGGGAACTTGCCACATGACTTTTAGAAGAGATTTTTTTGAATAATTTATTGAAAATGTTGATGGGGTAGTATATTTTGTAGACAAGTCAAAACTCAATCCATTAGGCCTTGGCACAATCAGGCTCAAACTGCCTAATATTCCATAATTTCTTTTGCATGATGTTGTATATCTCCCAGAGCTGAGGATAATTTTTTTATAGAATTGAGGCTTCTGTGATCCATCATAGTTATAAGAAGAGCTTCGGCATAAATCACATGAAAAAGACTTTTGTCGACGCGTTTCGAACCAACTAGTGTGGTTTGTCTTTGGTCCACATCAACCAAAAAGGACACTACATTCATATGTTTGATGGCAAGGCTGAGGTCAGAAAATCATTAGATCGCTCCCTTTTCATGACGGGGATAGAAGAAGAAAGACTTTTGAAGCTGCAGTGAACCTTTGCTCATGCACATAACTTCTCATACAGTTCTCATTATGATGAAGGTACATTTCCATCAAGCCTTTTATGGCACGCTAGATTTGGACACCTGAATTATGAAAACCTTCGTATGTTGAAGAAAAGTGGTGTTACTGGCTTGCCTACAATTCCTAGGAAACTTTAAAAATGTGATGCTTGTATCTTAGGAAAACACAACAAACAATTTTTCATGATTTACATTCCAGAGCACATAGAAAACTTGAACTTATTCATTTAGACTTATGTGGCCCAATGTCTATTCCTTCTGCAAATGGAAATAAATATATGATGTCATTTATTGATGACTACTTTCATGCATGGATTGGAAATGATGCACAATCTCATATTGTCTCTATACTGATAATAGAAAATAATACAATTAAGATGAATTTGAAAGCTATCTTCGCTAGCATGGGATCAAACATCAAACAATTGTGCCTTATAATCCCCAACAAAACGGAGTAGCTGAAAGAATAAACAACACAATCTTAAATATGGTACATTCCATGATGTTTTTCAAGAATGTTAAATTGATTTTTTTGGCCGATGCAGTTCTATGTGTTGTGTATGTAAAGAATAGGTGTCCATATAATGGTATTAGAAACAATACTCCTTATGAAATGTTGAATGGCCACATTTCTTCGGTAAAGTATCTCAAGGTATTTGGTTCCACCTGTTATGCCTTGATACCTAAGGAACAAAGAAACAAACTTGGTGCAAGGAGTCGTAAGTGTATCTTCTTTGGGTATTCAAATACCTCCAAAGCATATCGTCTCTATGATGAAGTTACTAAGAAGTTTGTAGTATCTAGAGATGTGATATTTCTTTAATCTCCCAAGGCTGACAATGTTGTTGAGCAGAAGCTTGATCACTTGGATAGATTCAAACACGCAAAGTATTTTCAAGAATTTGATAATGAGATTCCAAATATTGAAGGGGGCATTCCTATACTGGATCAATATGTGGAATCTTCTTCAGAAGCACTCTCTCCCCGACATGAAGCTCCAACCACTGATGACACTTTGAGTGATGTGATTGATAGAATTGGGAAAATCAATCTTGATTCGGCCCCAACTTAGTCACTTGAGTAGCCTGGGCCATCTCAGAAGGGTCATCCAAAATGGCTGACAAAGAAATTTGAAAGTATTCATCTTGATGAGGTTAGAAAGACAGGAACAAGAAGTTCAACCAGACAAAATGGAGGTGATGTAGATGATTTTGATTCATCTGTTGATATGGATGTTTCTTATGATTGTGAACTGAATTTGTCTACAGATTTTCAACCAACTTCCTTCAATGAAGCATCTTCTCATGATGAATGGAAAGAAGTGATGCAGAAAGAGTATGATGCCTTGATAAAGAATGGTACTTAGAAGTTGGTTGATACTCCGTTGGGAACCAAACCAATAAGCTACAAGTGGGTCTACAAGAACAAGTATAAAGATGATGGCTCATTTGGCAAGAACAAATATAGGCTTGTGGTAAAAGGTTTTGCATAGAAGTAAGAGGTCGAATATGAGGATAATTTTTCCCCCACAACAAAATGGGCTACCATCCAGACTCTCTTTGCCTTGGCAACTCAGAGCGGTTGGAAAGTCCATCTAATGGATGTAAGAATTGCTTTCTTGAATGAAGATCTGAAAGATAATGTTTTTATGTCCCAGCGAGAAGGATTTGTTTTGAAGGGGAAAGAGCATAAAATATGAAAGCTTGTAAGATCCTTGTATGGCCTCAAGCAAGCACCGCAAGCCTGGTACGAGAAGTTAACGGAGCATCTTCTGAAACTCAACTTCAAACATTATGATCTTGATGATGCAACTTTGTTTGTCTAGAAAGTTGGAAAAATAGTTGTATATTTTGTGGTGTATTTAGATGATATTTTGATGACACGGAACAACGAGAGCTATATTGCATCCATAAAGCAGGAATTGAGGAAAGGTTTTGAAATGATGGACTTGGGGTATGTTCACTACTATCTTGGTATTGAAGTAACTCAACATCTGAAGTTTATATTCCTCTCTCAGATGAAGTACATTGGAGATCCGTTGAACAAGTTTGGCATGGATGAGTGCAATCCTTTAACTACTCCAATGGAAAAAAAAACTTAAAGCTCACATCCATTGAAGGACAATAATTTGAGTCTGCAATAAAGTATAGACAGCTTGTAGGAGGTCTCAACTACTTGACTACTACTAGACCAGACATTTCATTTGATGTTGGAATCCTCTCCAAGTTTATGCAAAAGCCTTGTGAGGGACATTGGTCTGTTGTAAAAAGAGTTCTAAACTACTTGAAGGGAATGCGAGACTTTGGACTTAAGTGTACACAGGTAGCTTGATTGGATACTCTAATTCAGACTTCGATGAAGATAAAGAAACTTAGGTATCTACTTCAGGTTATGCTACGACTCTTGGATCGAGATTTATCTCCTAGAGGTCACACAAATAATCAGTTCCAGTAGATTCCACAACTGAGGTAGAATATGTGGCAACAGGTGAAGCAACAAATGAAATTGTGTGGTTCAGGAAAATTCGAGAAGATTTGTAGGAGAAACAAGTGCATTCAACTCCTCTCATGATTGCCAGTACTTCTGCAATAAAGTTGCCCAAGAACCCAAAGTTCAATGATCGAACGAAACACATCAATACAAAATACCATCTGATTTGACATCATGTTGAGGCCAAGGCAATCCATCTACACCCTTGTTCCACAAATGAGCAAATTGTAGACATCTTCACCAAAGTGCTCGGAAGAGAATTTGTTCAAAAGATTCATAATGATGCTTGAACTCACCGACATCCCTCGAATTAAGGCGGGGGGGGCGGTGGGGGGGGCGAATGTTGACACCTAATCATTAGGATTGAGTGAATATGTGTAAAATAGCGTAAATAGAAAATTAGGAGAGTTGTAATATGAAGAGACACGAGAAGATGAAGCCCAAGAGTCTCTACCTCCATATATATATCTATGATCAACCTTAACGGAAAATCACAATTTATTTGAGGAGTTACTTGGCCTAACATATTCCCCATAAAATACATTTACCACCTCATAATAATAATTATAACTACATAGATAAAAGATGACTTATCACTTTTAATTTCTTTTTCCCAAAATAATAAAAAAAAAAAAAAAAAAAAAAAAAAAAAAAAAAAAATGTAAAATATAATTTATATATACATGCATTAGTCGATATATAACCAATTTCATATCATTAGATTTTTTTCTCAAACATCTTTTGAAAGAACTGTAGATTCAATGCTCTCAACCCTCCGAAAATGCTTTACTACACACTAATCAAAATCAGTCATCCATAATATGGAAAGATGAATCATACATTAAATAGTATAAAGAAAAAATCATATAACTCATAACTCCCATAAGTGTAGAAGATTGTCTCGTAAAGATCCGTCTAATTACTAAATAATAACTTAATAAAGATGATTGAATAGTAACTTAATGAAAAGTTTACTCCAACCATTATTTTTTCCTTCACATTTAAGAATTGGGAAATAAATAAAATCTTCTTTATTCTCTATAATAATTAACCATACTCATTTCAAAATTCTTCACATTTAAGAATGGGGGAATAAATAAAATCTCCTTTATTTTCTCTATAATTAACAATACCCCTTGCAAGTAAAGTGTCATTTATGATTGAAAAGTTTAGTTGAGTAACAAATATTCCATCAAATTTAAACATTAAAAAGGGGATGAGGAAAGCACTTAGTTATTTATCATGATTAAGAATCTCTATTTCAAATGAAGCAATTTAGTTTCCTCTATAATAATCCAGAATCTCTTTTTAAAGTGACTAATCTCCATGAGAAAATCTATTTAAGCATTTTTAATAAAAAAACATATCAAGTGCATCCATATAAAATATTATATGATATATTCCTTTACTGTTTATAATATAGGTCTTTATTTTATATTTGGTAATAAGACATGTTAATAAAACTTTAAACCATAATATGGATATTAGATTATATATTAAATAATTTTAATTAATTTGTGAAAGGTAGCTAAAATATTGTGATTAAATTTTTAAACGTGGATTAATTTAATAGAACATATACTATTTTAATTGGATGCATTATAAATATTAAAATAAAATGGATATATATTTATATGTATTAATATTTTATATAATTAATATTGAAAAAAATTATTATTGAAATATTTTATATTATATAATTTTAATGGGATATATATATATATATAAATATATAATAATATATATATATATATATATATATATATATATATAATATATATAAGAGTGAATTAGTGGACGTTAACCCCACTATCATCATCAATATAAAAGTAGAAATCACATATTAGTGAAAAAATAATATTTTGTTAAATGGACAATTTTAAAAACTATTTATTAAATAGATTTAAATATTTTTTAAATGGGAAATATAAAAGGAAGTACACCTTTTTGTTTTAGAAAAGTTTGTTTAGTAGAATAAAAAAAATTACATTCAAATTCTCTATATATAAAAAGTTGATATAAAATTACTTTACTTGAGACATTATAATATTTTATTTAGGGCAAATATCAATTTTTAATTAATATTTCAATTTCAATTTGAATATTTTTATATATAGTTGAAATGTGTGAATTATTTGATATGGAATTTAAAATATCATAATTTTATATTAAATATGGAAGAAATTATATATGATGGTGGTGGTGGTGGTGGTGGTGGTGGTTAACGTCCACTGAGACCAAACATTGGTCTATTGGACCTAAAGAAACAAATTATTTATTTTGATTTAAGATTTTATTCCTATGCTCAAAAAGCTTGGAGAGAAGCCCCCCAAGCTCAGTATAATTTTGACATTGTAAAAGGCTAGGAAGGTCAGTATTGTAACAAAGATTATGGAAAACTAGATCAATGTGCTTGTCGTGGGGCCACTCTAAAGGGAAGTGGGGTTTTCATCCTCGATGGTTCCTATTCACATAATGGCAAGATTCCTTCCATCCATTTGGCGTTATATATATATATTATTATATATATATATATATATATATAATATATATATATATATATATATATATATATATAATATATATTAATATATATATATTATTAAAGCTAATATATATAGAGGATTAATGGATGATTAAACATTTATTAAGGACCAAATTAATCTATCAAAACTATTCAAACTTGGAAGAAAAGTAAAATATTAATTGACTCTTTAATGATTTTATTGTTATGATATAAAAGGAAGAGAAATCCTTTCCTAAATCCAATCACTATAGTTGATTAAAAAAAAAAAATAATAAACAAAATAAAACAAATTTCATTATATTAATTAACATAATTTAAAATACAGATATCAAAATATATAAAAAATAATTCATAAACTTTTTATTATTATTTTATATCATTATTATAATTCACATTAATTACCACTAGTACAACCATATTAAAAATATTTTTGTGGTTGATATAGCCAAAGGCTATAAATATCACAAAAAAAACTATTGCAACAAAAAAATGTTGCAACACGAAGAATGCCTTACCACTGCACACATTTCCCTATAAAATGGTTATGGGTCAACTTTAACTTGAGAAAAAAAAATTAAGCATCTTATTGTAAAATGACCCATTTTGGAATCTCATTTGAGTTGATATAGAACTTGGAGATCGGCGAACATGGAGGTTTAGGGTTTGGGTCAGACCTGCAATGGCAGACCTGCACAGACCATGGCGACTCTGTCATTGTTCTCCAGTAATACGACAAACAACAAACGACAAGGAATAGCGCGCAAATCATGGACATCCCCCAAGGGGACGATACGACGCCCCCCCCCCCAATGA
>APFE031482989.1:994-27204 GCA_000404065.3 Pinus taeda
ACAAGATATGGTCTGATTGATTTCTTCTTTCTCTGGGGTGGGGTCCTGGCATATATCCTCTTCTTTTGATGTTTCTTGATCCTTTTCTTCCTCCTCTTCATATTCTATGTAAAATAATTCTTCTTAGCACACTTATGACCTTTAGTGCATTTGCTATCACAATTGTAACAAAGCCCTTTTTCTCTTTTTTCTTCCAATTGTTGTGGTGTAACCCTTGTAGGTTGTGGAAGGCTAGGAGAAACAACACTTCCATCTTTATAGTTGTGAGGGGTATGCTTCCTGGTTTCCATAATTTTTCTTTCCACTATGTCACAAAGCCCTTTTACTCTTTCCAATTGTTGTGGTGTTGCTCTAAGGAAGGTGTTACTCTTTGTATCCTCATAATGTGCTATCATTTCCTCCGTGAAAATTGACCACGTAACAAGTCTTTTACGAGAACAAAGCCCTTTATACCATAAAAATTGATCAGGTTCTAAATATGAAGATGCAATACATACTTTTTGTAATAGTGGTACACCATGTAGATCAAAATATTGCTCCATCTGACGTATCCAATTTACCGGATCCTTGCCATCAAACTTCCTCATCTTGCTTTTTCTTGATTTTAGGAGCACGATCTTGAAATGACTATAACTCTGTACTGTCAGATCTTTAAGTTCTGAAATTGCGACCTGCGGTATCCCTCTGTGTCCTCTTTCCAATGCCACTAGTCTTATTGAAATTGGATTCTCCAAGGAAGAGTTATGCCAAATCTCCCGCAGTGACCTAATTATAGACTAGTTCAATAGAGCGAAGTTGTACGACATGCCCCGTGTCACTGTTTCGACCTTTGGCTCTGAAAAATATGTGCAGGAAACTACAGTCCGTCCTCTTTCTATACCTTCTTATGAAATTTCAATCTGATCCTCAGAGAGAAAGTTATGACGATTTTCCCAAGGTCACCTGTTTGGAATGTAATTCAGGAGTCTGCAAAAAGACCAACTTCCTCAGATCATATCTCCACAAATATAGCGCGAAAAGCTCTGAAATTCGGACCCAAGGTTCAGTGTGATTTCCTCTCAAATGGGGTTTTTTTTTCTCTTCTGAAACGTCGCAGAAAAGAGGTTATAGCGAAAATGCCACGATGACCTGTTTGGAGCAGCGAAACCCTAGAATCCAAAGCTCTGATACCAAATGTTATGAAACGAGCTCAAGAAAGATAGAAAAGATAGATCAACGCCTTAGAATTCAGCCTCTTCGAGGGGGAAACCTCCTTTACATTACATAAATGAACAATTATTGATGATTCAAATGACAAAACTTCCTTTCTATATATAGGAGTCTAAGGAGTCATAATATAAACCAGCCGACCTAACAATAATAATATAAAGCCACAAAAATAACAATAGAGGGAATCTATGGGGCACAATAATAACAATATGGGGGCAATAGGGGCACAACAATATTAATAAGGGGTATAACTACAATAGTAATGGGGTAATCACTAGTATTATAGGGACCCAACACATTCCCTCAACTGTGAACTCAAGGGTGAAACATACCTTACCTCAGCAGAAAACCATGCACTCCCTAAACATGTACCTGTCAATTCATGCCTTGACCCAATACCATCAATGAGAAGTCTCTCCCCTAGTGCACTAAGTCCCATCCAAATATCTCAGGTGAGCTCCCTACACCCTGTTGATCATGTCGAGAGTGTCAAAAGGACAATAACCAAATCATATGTGTCTGGAAGGGATGTAGAAGGGGGACAGACATGTGATTCCCCATGGATACCATCAAATGTTGCTCATCTGCGTTCTCATCGATCCTAGGTGAAATATACTTGAACATGTGCCTGGTGTCCCGTCCATAAGTCTCCTCGAAGGCAACGCTCCAAGAGCTCATTGTGCCACACCATACACCATTGCATAAGTATCCTTGTACTCCTCGGCAGGCAACTGTACATTGTAGACTATCCATGTACACCACTGGATACCCCTGTCTACTTCTATATCATTTTGTACCCTCTAGGGTCCCATATGCACAAATGCATTTGTCACTACACTAGAAAACTTAATGTGGTGTAAGTTTCTCCTTCCACTCCATGATGCAAACCCATGCACCACGACACACCAGCGTGCATCTATGTGCTCACCTATAGACCACTTCTCATAATTGTATACTCATACACACCATTGGATGCTCTGGTCTAAGGCTAAGACAGTAAGCATCAGTTTGCACCTTGTCATTATCACCACCTCCACTGTCAAATCACCATACCCTTTGATGCATAAATCTCCCCTCCAAACCCTCCCTGAGAGACCCGCAATGTGAACCTCTATAAGTGCCAGTGGCGATGCCACCATTTTGTTGCTCCTCAGTGACTGTTGAATCCCAACTAACTACAGAGATTCCTTGGCCCCAAACAAGGCATTTTTTGGTGGCCTTCCAATGCCACCCCCTCCGAAAAACTCCTTCCATAGTATGTTGATCATCCTACAATCACATGTATGCCCAACATGCTTAGACAACCTACGAAGTCTGCTTTCTCCCCTGTCAATCCAACCCATCATTAGTGTTGATGGAGATTTGAAAGTGTGTGGGCATTCGATCACTAGATCCATTGCACCACCAATACTATCACTGACCAAACCCATGTTGTAGCGAGGAATTTGATGTAGAACCAGATTAAAGGACCACAACCACCTACAAATTTCTATACACAAACACCTAAAATGAAGCTCAGACAAACCATAATAAAATTTAAACTATAGGTGGATCATGGAGAGGACAATCCTCATCAATGGAGTCGATTTGAGGGCTCTCTGGCCCTGAGAAAAACCAATTCGCAGGTCGCTGGAAAAAGCACAGCGCTATACACAAAAACACAATGCTAAAAAGAAAAATACAACACCAAGCTCAGGAATGCGATTTAACTGAATTTTCTTTCAATTTTTTTTTTTTTTTTTTTTTTTTTTTCTGGGTTTCCACCTTTGTCGAGTTACTGAGGCATGATCTACATGATTGACAACAGAATCATGAAGGTTACCATCAAGTCAACGCTTAGTAAATTCGTGGTTGTGCAAAGGAATAGCTACTACGACTTGTGATCGAGCCAGATCTTGATACTTTGCGTATGGTTTAGGTAAGGTAAGGCATGTACAATCAAAGGTTTCACTATGTCACAACATTTTACTATCATAAACAACCCAACAAAACTACTCCATGATCAAAATCAATAGAAAGCCCTTCGATACCCAATAAAAAATAGAGTTTTATTCATGAAATAGGGTCTTATCCCATCTGGCCCTCGATGGCTTGATTTTTCACTCTCCCTCTCTGTCCCCTGTCTCTCCTCGCTCGAGATTACAATTAGAAAAAATATCACTAACTAACAACCTCCTTCCACAAATGAAGGAGTTTACTATTTTTTTAGAAACCAAATCCTATCTTAACTTAATGATCTAATCTACTTGGCTTGATCTCCTCACAGGGAGGATCAACTTGCCATTTATTCCTATTTTATCCAGAATTTGACAAAAAACCAACTACTACACAATTAACAATTAATAAGAAAATTAATAATGAATTTTTTTCTCCAACCCTTGTTAGCCACAACATGTGAACACAAAATCACATTGTTGGTTGTCTAGATGCTCCTACATCAGACTCCCAGGGAAGAAAAGGACTGGTCTATCAAATCTTCAGGATTCACTTGGTATTTTTGTAGCTCTACTGTTGTCATCCAATTAGCATCCTCAACTGGCCATCCCTTCCATTTGACTAGATACTGATAATATGTTTGGCCCCTAGGCTTCTTTGTTTCTCTTTTCTCTAGGATGGCTTCTACTTCCTTCTTGGTTGTCTTTGGCATCTGTTCCTCCCAATTTAGAGTCTTAACCTCCTCTTCTACAGGTTCATCTTGTGATTATGCCTATGTTTCCTTGTATTGGTACAAGTCTGCAATATAAAAGATAGGAGACATGTCAATTCCTTCCGGTAGCTCAATCTCATAAGCATTAGAGGAAAACTTCCTCAAAATTCTGCATGGCCCTATATTTTTCATTTTCAATTTGTTATATGTCCCGGTAGGAAATCTTTCCTTCCTCAGGTAAACCATAACTAAATCACCCACTTGAAACTCCTTTTATGTCCTCTTCTCATCAGCCCTTTGTTTATACTTCATGTTGGTTTCCTGTAACCTTTGCTTGACATCTTCCTGCAGTTTTTGCATTTGTTCCACAAATTCTTCAGCGTTTGCACTCCTGGTTTCCTGCTTTCCCAAATCTCTAAGTCCATATAGTCCTCTTCGGTGCATGCCAAAAACAATCTGAAATGGACTCATTCTGGTACTCGGGTTAGGAGTATCATTGTAAACAAATTCAGCTTGAGCAAGTGCCAAATCCCACTGTTTTGGATTTTATAAACCAAACTCCTTAATATGTTTCCCAAGCTCCTATTCACCACTTCATTTTTTCCATCTATCTGAGGATGATAAGTTGAGCTAAAACTGAGGTTTGTACCTATCTTCCTCCATAGATTCCTCCAAAAATGTCCCACGAACTTTGTATCCCTGTCTAAAACAATACTAAGAGGCAGCCCACGTAATCTTACAATTTATGAGAAAACAAATTGGCAATGTGAGTTGCATCGCTAGTTTTCCTACAAGAAATGAAATGAGCCATTTTTGAAAACGTATCTACAACAACATAGATAGAATCATATCCTCTTTGAGTTTTTGGCAAACCCAAAACAAAATCCATGCTGACCACATCCAAAGGCCTGTTCGGTATTGGCAATGGCTAATATAATCTAATGTTTTGGCTCCTTCCCTTGGCATGTTGGCAAAACCTACATTTCTAAAGAAACTTTTTGATATCAGTTTGCATTTTTGGCCAATAATAAAAATCACTCACTTGAGCGAATGTTTTATCCTGCCCAAAGTGTCTGGATAGTCCTCCACTATGTTTTTCTTTAATCAGATATTCCCTCATGGAGCATTTGGGAATACATAATTTATTGTTCTTGAACAACAACCCTCCTTGAATCAGGTAGTCTAACCACTGGCTTCTATTATGAATTACAAGATTTTTAACAACTGCATATATTTCTTTAAAATCCATGTCTTCCTTGTACATATCAACCATCTCTTCAAACCCTAAGATGTTAATCTTTAGTTCATGCACAACCAGATTTACTCTGCTCAAAGCATCAAAACTTTATTTGACTTACCGCTTGTGTGCTTGATTACAAAAGTGAAACTCTACAAAAACTCCACCCACTTAGCATGCTTTTAGTTCAACTTTGGCTGATTGTTTATGAACTCCAATGCATGATTATCATAATACAACACAAATTCTTTGGGAAACAAGAAATTCCTCCATTTCTTTAAAGCCTACACAATAGCATAGAATTCTTTATCATAGGATGAGTACTTCCATTTGGCCTCATTCAACTTTTCACTGAAATAAGCTATCAATCTCTGTTCTTGACTCAAGATAGCTCTAATTGATATTCCACTAGCATCAGTCACAACTTGGAAAATTTTATCAAAATTTGGCAAGGCCAAAACAAGTTTTTCAGTAATATTCCTTTCCAACAGCTTGAAGTTTCGATCTACTGCTTTTGTCCACTTAAATGGCTGGTTACTCTCCTTTATTGTTTCAACTATCAGTGCACAGATCTGACTAAAACTTCTTATAAATTTTCTATAAAAACTTGCAAGACCATGAAAACTTCTTACCTCAAATATGCTTCTTGGAGTTGGCCAATTCAAAGTTGCTTGAATCTTTTCCCGGTCCATCTTCAAACCTTCTTCTGAGACTACAAATTCTAGGTAAATTAGCTCCTTCTTCACGAAATTGCACTTCTTCAAATTTATCAGCGATTTCTCCTTTTGTAAAGTAGTTAAAACCAGTTTAAGATGCTCTTCCTTACTCCAACTGAAAATTAGAATGTCATTAAGATAAACTATCAAGAATTTTCCAACATACTCCTTTAAGACTTCATTCATCAGTATCGTAAATGTACTTGGTGCATTAGTGAGCCCAAAAGGAACCACTAACCATTCATACAACCCACTGTTGGTCTTAAACGCAGTCTTCCATTCATACCCCTCTCTAATCCTTATTTGATGGTATCCACTCTTCAGATCTATTTTAGAAAAATATTTTGACCCACTCAAACAATCCATCAAATCATCCATATGTGGTAAGGGAAATCTATAACTATAAGTGATCTTATTTATTGCTCTGGAATCTATACACATGTGTCATTCACCACCTTTCTTTGGACTAAGTACTGCTGGTACTATACACAGACTAAGGCTTTCCCTTATCAGTCCTTTATCCAACAACTCCTGTGCCTATCTTCCAACTTCCTCATTCTCCCGAGGAGTCAATCTATATGCTACTTTGTTTGGTAAACTTGCACCAGGTATTAAATCTATGTGATGGCTGATACTTCTGATTGGTGCCAATGCACTTGGTAATTCATCAACAATTATGTCAACATAATCATCTAGCATATTCCACAGGCAGATTTTCTAAAATGCTAGAAGTCAAAATTACCTTGGGTTTACCCACAACAACAAAATGTATTTCTTTCTCCTTCTTGACTTCTTGTAGATATTCTTTTCCACTAATTAGAATAACATTATTTCCACCTGCTCCTTTGTTCGCTTCATCCTTCAAAGGCAACAATGTGTGCTTCTTCCCATCATTCTCTAAGGTATAAGTATTCCTTTTGCCATCATGAATGGCTTTCCCATCAAACTGCCAGGGTCTTTCTAGCAATATATGGCACACATCCATTGGCATCACATCACATAATATGACATCTTTATATGTACCAATCTATATCTCTACTTTACATTGTTCTGTCACTAAGAGCTGAAGTCCTTTTTGTAACCAGGACACTCTATAGGGAGTAGGGTGTATCGTCTTAATCAATCCAAATTTCTCAACCATCGTCGTGGAAACAAGATTATCAGTACTTCCACTATAAATCTCAACCTTGGAGCATTTTTCTTTAGACTTGCATACAGTCTTGAATAGGCTTTTCCTTTGGGCTGACTCATTTGCTTCCTTCTCTGCCTTAAGAAATACTATTTTTAAAAATAAGGACTCTCATGCCTCAGGTGGCTCTTCTTTCCCCACGACCTGAGGGTTTTCTTCCTTTGTCTCAATTATATTCACATTTCGTTGATTTGATGTTTTATTATGAGGGAAATCCCATGATCTGTGTCCTAATTCTCCACAGATGTAACACTAAATTTCTCTTAATCCTCGATCTCTACCTCTGGGTACAAATATCCCTCTACCAAAGTATCCTCTCTGTGGTGGTCTATTACTCAAACCTCCTGCTTCATTTAGAGAGTGCTGGAACCTTGATCTGGAAGCTCCTCTTCCTCTTACTGAACTTTTACCTCCTCTGACTTTGTTTTCTCAACATTTTCTCCTCTGCCTTCAAAGATGCTTGATAAGAATCTTCAATTGTCTTCAGATTCAATAAATTGATTTCATCTTATATGTCATATCTCAAGCCATTGATATATCTGGCTACCTTTTCTACATCATCCTCAGCATGTCCTCCTCTAATGCTCAGCTTGTAAAACTCCTCCGTGTATTCCTTGACAGTCATTCCTTTCTGCCTCAAGTTTTGTAACTATCTGAAAAGGTTCAACTGGTAATATTTCTGCATGAATTTACTTTTTACCTTTCTCACCATTTAATCCCATTGCTTGATCTTGGGCTTTCCCTTTCTCTCTCTAGATGTTTGTAGTTCATCGCACCAGATGGCTACATGGCCCTTCAACCTGGTAGCTACAAATTTTGCCTTCTTTTTATCTTCAACCTCCTCGTAGTTGAAATAGTTATCTAATAAATTGATCCAATCCATCAGCTCTTCCACATTAAGACCTCCTTCATACAGAGGTATTTCTACCTTTGGTTTTCCACTAACTTTTTCCAACATCTTGAGGACTTTAGTTGTTTCATTTTCTTCGTCTTCTTATTCCTCAAAAGATTCCTCTGTAGCGCTGACATCCCCTTCATCAGGTGCTCTCTTATGAGCAGTTTCCATTGTCTCCATTCTTGTGCGAAGATGTCGAATCTCATCTAGTAAAACTGCATTGTCCATAGGCCTTTCTTGACTTATGCCAGCTCCTCCCCTAGGTGGCATGTTTGTTGAAGTTCTAAGAGAAGAACTCAGTGCCTGTTGGCTCTGATACCAAAATGATGTAGAACCAACTTAAAGGACCACAACCACCTACAAATTTCTATACACAAACACCTAAAATGAAGCTCAGACAAACCATAATCAGATTTAAACTATAGGTGGACCATGGAGAGGACAATCCTCATCAATGGAGTTGACTTGAGGGCTCTTTGGCCTTGAGAAAAACCGATTAGCAGGTCATTGACAAAAGTGCAATGCTATACACAAAAACATAGTGCCAAAAAGAAAAATACAACACCGAGCTCAGGAATGCGATTTATCTTAATTTTTTTTTGGATTTTTTTTTTTATTTTTTTTTTTCTGGGTTTCCATCTTTGTCGAGTTGCTGAGGCATGATCTACAAGATTGACAACAAAATCATGAAGGTTACCATCGGATCAACACTTAGCAAATTCGTGGTTGTGCAGAGGAATATCTGCTATGATTTGTGGTCGGGAAAGATCTTGATACTTTGTGTATGGTTTAGGTAAGGTAAGGGATGTACAATCGAAGGTTTCACTATGTCACAATGTTTGACTATCATTAACAGCCCAACAAAACTACTCCTTGATCAAAATCAATAGAAATCCCTTCGATACCCAATAAAAAATAAAGTTGTATTCATGAAATAGAGTCTTATCCCATCTGGCCCTCGATGGCTTGATTTTTCACTCTCCCTCTCTGTGCCCTGTCTCTTCTCACTCGAGATTACAATAAAAAAAAAATATCATTAACTAACAACCTCCTTCCACAAATGAAGAAGTTTACTATTTTTTTAGAAACCAAATATTATCCTAACTTAATTATCTAATCTACTTGGCTTGATCTCCTCACAGGGAGGATCAACTTGCCATTTATTCCTATTTTATCTAGAATTTGACAACAAACTAACTACTACACAATTAACAATTAATAAGAAAATTAATAATCATTTTTTTTCTCCAACCCTTGTTAGCCACAACATGTGAACACACAATCATATTGCTGGCTAAGTCTAGATGCTCTGCATCAGAATCCCACCTAGATCCCAACAACAGTTTGGCCCTTAGACTCCTCTAGTAACCCACAACCCATACTAGACTATGCTCTTGGCCATGGATATATCCAAGCAACTAGTTGACTCCACCGGATACCAACTCAATATCTCACGCCATCCCACCCCAAGAGAGGGATTGAATGCACAAGCACCCATATAAGGAACATTCCCTCTATCCTGCAGATGTTGCAACCTCCCAAGCTCATGTCACCTCATCTCACCATCCTGGTCAACACATAAAATTGGTCGAGTTGACTCTGCCTCTCCCTTTCCAATGTTCATAGGCAACCTGCTAGTGCTATAAGCCCCATACATGTATCTCTAAAGAGGGTTTCTTTGATGCTGCAATGTGTACTTTAGTTGTACCATTAGGGAATCCATTTTCTCCCAAACGCAATTCAGTTTGGTCATTGACTCGACATAAAATTATCTCATTCCCTCTCGCTCCTCGTTCTGCTACAGAATGGCCCCTCATATTGTTGTGGCCTTCTTTTTCAATTCTATAAGGTTGGTATGGAACTGATGAAACTGTTGTGGGTGGATATCATCTATAAACTCGATCACAACTTTGTACCCCTTTGTGTCTTTTGGCACCTCTTCCACTGGGTATGTCTCCTGGAACTTTATCAATCTACTGAGGGTAGCCATCATCTAAAAACTAAGTCAAAACATTGGGTAGCTTATCAACTTTTTGCACCTCATCCATGGGTGGCACCTCCTCAATAGATGGCCCTCTAAGTGTATGCTCTACTCTCTCCACTAAGGTGTCAACTGGAGCTATAAAAGGAATCTCCAACAATGGTGACTCCTGCATCACACTAGGTTGATTTGCATACTCCTCATAATCCTGTGTGTCCTCTGCCTCATGCTCAACCTCCTCATTTTCTTCACCTACAAGTCTGCAACTTTTTCTCCTTCTTGTTGCCCTTGTTGATTCCCATTCTTCAAACAACTCCACTAGTCTTGTGAAATTCCTACTATAATTTTCAAATTTCGCAAGGAATTTCTCCTATTAAGACATTTTTTCCACAAGTCAATCTGAAGATTAATGCCCAACTCAAGTTTTAGTCTCTGGAATTTTGGCCCAATGATAGCATTTTTGGCATTACCACGATTCAGACCCACAGTTGGCCAAAATCAAGCTCTGATACCACTATGATATTCCAAATTGAATTTTACAGTGATAAATAGAGACCTAAACAAGGAAGCAACAACAATAAACAAATTCCAAGCATACACATCATAATACACAAGAAAATGTGTCAAACAACTGAGCCATTTTATCAATGCATAAATCTGAGTACATAAATGGCAAGTAATGATGGAACCTGGACCTACTATGCAAGCTAGGAAAAACATAAGTGATACAACTCGGCTCTGAAACAGATATAGGCTCCCAAACTGAGCTGTGAACTACCCCAATAATTATGTTGTTGGCTGCTAAAAGGAACAGATGATTCTACTCTGAAAAATGCTTGCAATGAGACGAGAATTTGTAGATGAACTTGATTCGAATTGGATCCATGAAAATTATTAGAGTTCTATGACTGTATCAAATCAGGACAAACTTCAAAAACTTTTGAACATGAGCTGTCAGGAAGGACCTCTGGACAGTGGCAGTTTGTAGCCAGCAAGGAACGACGAGGACCTCGGCCAAATCGTGTTGACCGAGGCCTATTGAGACCGCGCAGTGGCGCAAACTAGCAGTTAGGAAGTCCAGATCAGAAAACGGAGGTCGTTTCTGATGCGCAATTAGTGCTATCGCTGGGCAAAACCCCTCAAAATGGAGAGGCCCCGAGCGCTTGGTCACAAGGGAAGCTAGAAAACCATGGGAAAAGCGCTAAAGCAAAAGGCGAGTCTCGCGCTCCAAAACCGATGGAATATTAGAGGCATTTTGGGCAATAAGCGGAATTGTCAGGAGCCTCGCGCTCCAAAACCGATGGAATATTAGAGGCATTTTGGGCAATAAGCGGAATTGTCAGGAGACCCAGCTGCCATACAGCGAACGACGTGTGTCTGGTGGATGAGAGAGAAAGTTGCCTCTCATCACGGGCTAACGTTCGGGCAAGTCAATCGTGCGATAAGAGCGAACACCGTGGGATCTGGGGGCTCCCAATATAATGGCGAAGATTGAACCCGATGAATGACCAGATCTGGAGGGAGAAATAAGCGACGACATATAAAAGTCTGAAGTCCGATTTGATCGTTGAGTTGGCGGATGAATCATTACACAGAGTAACCGAAATACCAAATCGTTTGAGGAAGAGCTGGCACAGTTCGTCAGAGGAAAAGTGGCCACTTCCCTATGAGACGTTACACAGTGGTGATGATGCGAAGGCAAGGAATTCCAAGCGAACAACAATAAGCAATCCGAAGGGGCGGAAGAGGAAATGAACAGTCATGAGACAAATTGGCTTTAAGCCATGAACAGACGGAGAACAAAAAAAGGCAAAACAGAAGCCAGTGAAAGAGGAGGAAGAAGAAAAATGAAGCAAGAAGCAGAGAGCCGAGCTGACCTGCAGAGGTAAGGCAGCATCGAGCAGACAAAAGGCTTGAGAGGTTCAAGCAATCCCTGTGAGGATATGTGTTGGGAACTGAGTACCAAATTGGACTCATCCCATTAAGACCAGTTGAGGTCGAGACTTGGTAAGGAAGAGTCTGTGCACTCTAGTGGCTTGGGGAATCCAAGAACCACCCTACTAAGCATCATCTATTTCAGGAGACTCAAATGGAGCTCCTCATTGTAAAAACTCTCCTTAAAGACACAATAAAAAAAGGCCACCACTGAAAGCTGGACCGGAGACGTAGCCCAGGAGGATTGGGTGAAATCCTTATTAATTTTTTTGTGTTCTTGTATTTGCTTACTGTGTTTCTCTTATTGTTTTCCAGTGTCTGTGTATTTTTCAATCTTATCGATCCGTTGCCTAAGATAACATAGACACACACCATCACATGAGTCTGTAATACCGTCATTCATTAATTAATCAACTGAGGTCACTCACGAATGATTTTCAGATCAGAACTCCTCACAAGAAACCCAGACAAGCCCATAAATGGTTTGGCTTAACTCCAAGCCAAGTTCTAGCCCACCAAGTGATGTGAATTACTCGCTGACTAGTAAAACACTCTGCTGAAGGAAAAATGTTTTCTAACTCAAATCAATACTACCCATAAATTCCTGCAAAATTAATTAGGGGCTCCTCTCAATAAACCCACAAAACCAAGAAATCATTTGGGTTAAATCCAACATCACCCAGGACCCCTTAAGAGTGTGAATTTCCCTCTATGTCAAGCAACACACCCTATTGGGAAATTCTCTATTGAATACATGCTAAATCCACCATGGGAAGCATCCCAAACTCTCAAAATCCTCCTCCGAGAAATACCTCCTATCTACAACTCTTATTTCTCCTCAATTTTCCTCTAAACCCTTACAAATTCACCTCGAGGAACTCCTGCTCACTTGTTGGGAAAGAATACCCCAGGAGTTCTCTCTAAATCACTACTGCAAATTGACAAGGAACTCATCGTGCTAATGGCTGAATTATCTATAAAAATCCATGGCCTAAATTCTGACTCTTGTCAGCTCTTCTTAGTCCCATGATATTCTCCTCCTGTTCCCTGGGAAAAACACGCACCAGTTGGTAAATGTTTTTGCGTTGTGTCTCTTGGAAAAGCCTTGAATGGTCAACTGTCTGCTCTCTTAGGGTGATACTTGAAGTTCACGAAAGTTAGAGTGGAATTCTCGCTCGGAAAATCCTTGTGCTAAATAACACGGGTTGTCTTGGCTTAGCAGCTTAAGAGAACTAGGTACGAAGGTTAGAATGATCCAAGATATCCAAATGAGAGCCCCCTTGCTTAATTTATAACTTTTGGCCTCTTACTCCCTTGGTGGCCCCCACTCTCCCCTAGTTCACTCTGTTTCTCTTTCTCTCTCTTCCTTCCCACAAGTGCATACTTCCATTTTTCTCTATTTTTCTCCACAAGTACACATTCCTCTTGGTCGAATTCTCTCTTGCGCCCCCCACATTCCTTTGAGATGTAATTTGTCTTTTCACTTGAGCCCCTCAAGCCAAAAATCATCTCCAAAACACGCATTATAAAATTTTGCTATGCTTAGCACTGTCCCAAATATCTATGTTAACCACTTCAGATGAAAAATAAAAACTGGGAACATTGCAGAATGTACATTGGTTCTAGCCCAAGTGACTATAGGATGGAGTGTAACCCTCTCCACATAGGTTCCATTCATATTAATGACATGTTGATCTCACATTGAATATATTATTGCAATGGCTTTGCATTAGGGGAATGTTGAGGTCTAAAATGGGCCTCCTAAGAAAAATGTACAACCAAAATAAACTTTATAAGAACCAATAGGATTCAAGATGATGATGTCAACCATAGGGGATGACTTAGCATTTTTGGAGTAAAAAAGAAAAAGAAAAAAAAAAAAAAAAATATATATATATATATATATATATATATATATATATATATATATATATATATATATATATATATATATATATATATATAGATAATAAAATAATAAAACTATTTTTTCTACTTATCTCCCAAAGGTTTTACTCAAATTTCGAGCGAGAGTACTCGTTGGATGCAAAATTTAATTCATCATCCAAAGAGTACCCATGTTGCATAGTTTTGATGGACCCTCCTACATGAAAAATGAGAAATACATGAAAAAACATGATTGCAATCATGTTTTTCATGTATTTATCATTTTTTGTGTAACAAGGTCCATCGAAAGTATGCAACATGAGTACTCCTTGGATGAGGAATCAAATTATGCATCCAACGAGTGTTTCCACTTGAAATTTGAGTAAACCCATAGGGAGACAAGTTTAAAATACGAGTTGAAAAATTAGTTTTTTATTTTTTCCCTCTAAAATTTGATGATGTAATCTAATCTTATTTTATTATTTCCACTACTATTGTATAATTTCCTTCGGAGGACAATTCTAGACCTCAAAAATCCCCTAATTGATCCCTGTTGTTGATTAGCCTTGTGCCCTAAATATTCTAGGTTTTACCCTAGATATTATCCTCGAAATGAAGGGAAGTACTAAGGGGTTTTCCCCAAAACATGAAAAGAAAAGAAGTAAACCATGATAGACATTTTTATATGAAATAAACCTTGAATATTCTCCCAATGTAACATGGCCCTTCAGGAACATCAAATTGCAACATAAACATTGATTGACACAATAATTTGACATAAATCAACCAAGATAAATGTTGTAATGCCATATTATCATTGAGTAACATAACCCCTAAAAAACACAACAATTCAACGTAAGTCGACCAAGATGATTGTCACAAAGTGACATAACAATTTAGGAACATCACAAATGTGACATAACCCTTAACCAATCTTGTTATGTGACATAACCATTGAGGACATAACAATTTCATATAGCCCTATCGACATAAATATTAGGATGCCTAATGACCATTAAGGAACATAACATTGAAAGATAACCCTTAATATATGTTAGAAGGTGACATACTCCTTAATGCATGTAGAAATGTGACATAACCAATAATGAATGAAGCAGTATGACATAACATAGTGAATATCAATCTCAAAACGTGACATAACCACTGAGGAACGAATCAATTCAATATATCATATTGAAGATGAACATAGAATGTGATGCAACCATTAATGAACATCGCAATGCAACAATACCATAACAAATCATGGACTAAACAAAATCAACATGGTCAACCATAGAAAATTCCACATAGTTAACCATGGTCATGGTTAACTATGGGTATGGTCAATCATAGTCATGGTCATGGTCAACCATAATTAACCATGGTCCATGATAGTTAACCATAGTTATGGTCAAGATCAATCATGGTCAAGGTCAACCATAGTCAGCCATTATGTTGGTCATCGTCAACCATAGAAAACTATATTCGACCATGGGGCGATGGTAAACAATGGTTGACCATGATGAACTCTAACTCACCATGGTTTTCTATTATTTCCCTTAGTTGAACATGGTGAATTGTTGTCAACCAAGAGCAATAACAATTAACCATGGTCAAGGTTAGTCAAAGTTAACCATGGTTAACCAAAGTCAACCAAGGTCACCCAAAGTTAATTATGGTTGACCATGGACATGGTCATAGTCATGGTCAACCATAGTCAATCGTGATCCTGATGATGATCATGGTCAACCATGGCCATAGTCATGATCAAGGTGATCATTAACCATAGTCATGGTCATGGTTGTGGTTAACCATGGTCATGGTTGTGGTTAACCATGGTCATGGTGTTGGTCAACCATAGTCATGGTCTTGGTCAATTTTGGTCAACAATGGTCATGATCAATTATAGTCAACCATGGTCATGGGCATGCTCAACCATAGTTGACCATAGTTATAATCATCCATTGCCAAACATAATCATGGTTAACCATAGTCGACCATCTTCATCGTCAACCATAATCAACTATGGCCATGATCATGGTCATGGTCAACAACAATAAACCATGGTCATGTTCAACCATGGTCAACTATAGTTAACCAAAATCAATCAAAGTCAACTAAAGTAACCATGTTCAATTATGTTATATAGTTTTCATCCATAGATAGCCATGAACAACCAAAGGTTATCATAGTAAAACATGGTCAACCATGTCATACATAGTCAACCACAATCAACATGGTTATTTGTAATCAACATGTTTACCCCTAGTCAACTATTGTCAAATTTGGTCAACCATGACCATAATAGCTTAACATAGTAAACCATGGTCGATCAAATTCAACCCAAGTAAACCATAGTTTATCGAAGTCAATCATAGTCTGTGATAATCACACACAATGGCTAACCAAAGTCAACTATGGTCAAACATAACCAAACATGGACAACTATACTCATTCATGGCAAATTGTAGTCTAATGAGATCATCCATGGTCAACCATATCATAGATATTTCATTTTTAATTATATTGATATGATCAAACATGGTCATTGTTGTGAAGCATTTCATAAATATTTCATTATTAATTGTACTGATATTTTAAATTTAGTGATCCTCCCCATGCACTTTGGTTATCAATTAGGACAATCACATAAATACAACTGATTTTGGTTGTCAATTAGTACAATCACATAACTATGAATTATTGATATAGGTTAATTAAACACCATTTTCCACTTTGCAAGATTGATGATGCCCATAGGACATATATCAACCACTTTTATTTATTTTAGGTGATTAAACTAATATGATAAAATCAATTATAAATTTTCTTAGAATGTCACCTAAGGGTTTTCCAATTCATTTCAAAACCTTCACTCAAATAAATATTGAGCAACATATTTTTAAAATCCATTAAAAGAAGAGTGTCAAGTATGAATGAATGAGCATAGATTGAGGTGTAGTTTGGCAAGAGCGTGGACACAATCACAAAAATTCATCTGCAAGTGTAGGCATTTGTGTGTCAAATGAAAATGTACATGCAAAGGCACTCTTTGTATTTGTTTACATGAAGACAAGTTCTCCCTTGAATGTTAATCTTCTGTGGTTGTTTCTTATATATTGTGGCCTTTTGAATCTCAACTCTTCTTGGAACCGACTATCATCGGGATGGTTTCCACTATTTGAAATCTTCCTTCAAATTTTTTGCATGGCATCTGAAATCTATCCTTCAACTTTGTAGCATGTCATGTTTTGTTGCAATGCCCACGATAAACCTTTTTTCTACCTTTGACTTTGTAGCATGGCATTCAAAATCTACCTTCAACTTTGTAGCATGTCGTATGCTCTTTGCAATGCCCACGATTAACCTTTTTCTTGAAATTTTTAACAACAGAAGAAAGATAAGAGCGGGCTTTACAAATCTATATTCCATATTTGGATGCCTATCGTATGCATCACGCAATATCAAATCATGAAATGGATGACCCATTGTTGTGTCATAATGTGCATTCCATTGTTGAATCCTAGAGTGGCCAAATCTTATGCCAACAAGTCTGATATACTCCATCAGTGGTTGCCTACTCTTACTGTTGGCTTTCGTTGGAGGAACACCGAGAAGTATCATGGAATGCAGGCCGGGTGAAACGAAGAACTTACTAAGGATTTAATGATATCATGGTGGACATAGTTTGTCATTGTCGAGAGGCTTCCCATTTACAGAGATACAAATGACTATATAAATGATAATTTCTTAAAATTATATATATATTATATATATATATGATATATTATATATATATATAATATATATAATTATATATATATATATATATATATATATAGTTTAGGAATTATTAGTGAGAAAAACATCATTGATCGATATTAGCAAATATAGGTTGATTAATTATATTATTCAAGGAAAACTAGGTGACTTGTAATTACGTGCTAATAGTTTGTAAAAAAACAAACTCTTATAAAACCGGAATAGTTTTAAGGCATACTCCAAGCAAAAATTATAACATATATATATATTATTATATATATATTATATATATATAATTTTTATTTTTTAATCAAAATTTGTATTATTTTTAAACATATTCCACTATTTAAAAATTAAATAATATTTGAATTAACTAACAATAATATAACTTTACATTCATAAGATATCAAATCTACATAAATGTTTTTCTTTCTTTAATCAAAATTACCAAATTACTAAAAATTTACAATGATATTTATCATTAATCTTAATGTAGATATTCACAATTATCATCTGATAAGAGATGTAAACTAGTCTTATAAAAAAATAAATAAAATAGAGAAAACTACCATTATAAAAATAATTATTAATTATTAAATATTAAAAATAAGAAAAAATAACCCTTTAAAAGTAAATAATAAATTATTAAAATTATTAAATGAGTCAAATTAATTGAAAAAAATAAACCTAATAAAAGAAAAAGGAAAAAAGAAATCGATCAACACTCCATAGTAAATTAATTTTACAATATTTATCCGAATTTTTTGGGTTTGAAATTACCAATTCACCACACTTTTACAGTGATATTTATATATTTTTCAGAAAAACAATCTTATCAAATGAAAGCTCAAAAATAGTTTGATATTTTAAATCCAACTGAGTCAAATAGAATTCGAGAATACAACTTTGCATGCCATTTGTACATTAAAGTACAACTGTGCATGGGATTTGTAGACCATGGCATTAAAAGATGCCATTTATTCTATTTCACCTATCAGCTACAGAGAAGGAACAACAGTCATATGTGTAAAGAAAAATAAATGGTTTAGGCGGCTTCCTGAGTGGCATCATCTTAATGACAACCAAGACCAACCTGAGAAGATTGCTGGAGACAGATCAGGATAGTCTTTTGATTATTCTATTATTTAGATCTTACGAAGCTGTAACCTCGAGCATTGTACTCTCAGAGAAAGCCCTGATATCTTAGGCTATCCTTTTGACATTCCCGCCCTACCATCTGCTGCTGAGACCGTAGATCTGGTAATGATTCTAGTATCTAAATCTAAAAGTAGAACTACCTAACTGATAACCTTCAAACAAGAAGCTGCTGGGATATAAAATGGGAACTGCGAGCCATTAGAGAAGCATTTGTTACTTTCGCATTAATTCTGACATTGAAATGGTGAGGGTCAGCACTCGAAACATAAATCCTTGCTTGTACAAGTCAAAGAGAAGCTTTCATAAGTAGGCAATTAACTTTCAGAAGAGAATATCTACTGCATATTCTTCTGACAATCTGAAAGCTCAAGGACACGCCCAGAAGAGCACGAAGCCATTGGAATAGTTGAATTTGCAGCTGCAACCGTCGAGATTCTGCTATCAGTTGGCTCAAAGAAATGACTGGGAGTGGGAGAAGTCACTGGAAGAGTAGAAGTTGCAAGCACTGGCATTATGCTATGACTGGTGTTAGCACTGACACTGCTTTTATGTCCCTCAAAAGATTTAGGGGCTGGTGGTCTTTCAATAGGCAAAACTCCCTGAAGCATCCGAACAACCTTTCCCATTGAAGGACGTCTGGAAGACTGCTCTTGAATACACCAAAAACTAACTTGAATGGCCCTCTGCACTTGATCCATATTCAAACGCTCACCAAGCTTCTCATCCACAATGCTTGAAATATTCCCCCTTTCAAATTGCTCAAACGCCCATGTGGAGAAGTTCCTTCTTCCAGAGGTTGCAGTGATATCGAAGTTTCTTCTTCCACCAATGAGCTCCAGCAAAACCATTCCATAACTGAAAACATCTGATTTGGAAGTGATTGGTAAATTGGCAGGCCACTCTGGAGCCAAATATCCTCTGCCCCCCACAATACTACTCAAAGCACGATATCGATGTTCTCTATCATTTATGAGCTTGGAAATTCCAAAATCAGAGACCTTGGCCTGGAAATTTTCATCTAACAGTATGTTCTCAGGTTTAATATCACAATGGATGATACAATCTCTACACTCTTCATGCAGATAGGTAATTCCTCTTGCAGTTCCAAGGGCTATCCTGAAGCGGGTGTCCCAATCGAGCTTCCTAGACAACTCATCAGCTGAAGCGAAGAGATAATTATCTAGAGAAGTATTTTTCATGAACTCGTAAACCAACAATCTATGCCGTCTTTCTGAACAAAAGCCAATTAGCTTAGCCAAGTTAATGTGGTGTGTGCTTCCAATGGTGGCAACCTCCATGCGAAATTCTTTCTCGCCATGCTCAATTTCTTCGAGTTTCTTCACTGCAACTATAGTCCTGTTTGGCAATATCCCCTTGTAGACTCTTCCGAACCCACCAGAACCCACCCTATCTTTGAAATCCTTTGTTGCTTGCTGGAGCTCCTTATAAGAGAACTGAAATGGAGCTCCAGAGGCATATTCCAGAAGAGTGTATTGGGTTGAGGAACGGTTTAACCTAGGATTATTTCTCCAACAAACCCACCAAAGGCCTGTTTGAAAAACAATTAAGACAATTACGGAACCTGTAACTGCTAGAATTATTCCAACCATAAATGGTTTTGCAGAAGTCACCTTTTTAGTTGAAGATGTCAGAGGAGATGACGGAGGCAGAGGTCGACCTGGTCCGCAAACTTTTACACGAGAAGCACTTCGAATAGCCGGTGAATGATAAGCACTAGTAAAACTAGAGGTCTTAAGTCGGCAGCCACCAGAACCATCTCTTAAAATTGTTGATGCGGAGCAGGTGGGATTGTTAAGGCAATTTTGCCAACAGTCAGTTCTACCCAAGAAAAATATATCCGAACTCGCCTCTGGAGGGTAAGACAAGAATTCTGTTTGGATCACAATCACCATGCTCTGGTTGGTAGGACATGAACTAATTACTTCCTTCCTTCTGCACCCTTTCCTTGAGTCCGTAGGATCCACTGCCGTAAAATCTAGAGATGGGCATATGCAATATGGCGCAGTTTCATTGTAAACACAAACTCCAAAATTCCCACACCATCCATACACTCTGCATTGGTCTTGCACAGCACTCCATCCAACCTGCCATGACTGCGTGGCCTCATGCCACCCATATGACCGTAAATTCCCATCTGAATCCAACCTGATTATTCTCCGTGTCACGGAAATGTCTGTGTAATCGCTGCTACGAACACACCAGAGCTGGAAACCTGAATAGTTTTTTTAAGGGGGGAGGGCAGGGCAGTTAGTCTTAATTGTAATAACATATGAAAAATTAAGTCCGAAATTCATCCTGGGCTAATCACATTCAGATCCTGCATCTATCTTGGATTTAATGGACAATGGAAAGCATATATGGGCAAGGAATAAATTATGAAGTATCTACAAGCAAGATTGAATGCGAAAAGAGGTCCGGTTATAAGGTAAAGCGTGTGTTCCATTCTGCAGAGGCCCCTAAGGTCGAAATCCCAAGTGACATATTTATGTTTCATATCCGACCAATGTTCAAATCGTCAAGGACATACCCTGTAATTGGGGTTTTTCATCCTTTCTTTAAAAAAAATAAACATAAAAAAACTTACCCGTGGAATTGGAGAGCGAGAATATCCCCTGATCACTGAGCGATACTCTGAGTTCATGGGAAGGCTGCGAGGAGGAGCTAATGTTCCAGTACGTGATGTTACTCCGCCATTTGAGAACGAGATTTCTGGATGAACCGAAAGAGAAGGAGTAAGGATACAGAGTGAGGGTTTTTCCCACAGTAAACGCCTGACCAACGAGGAGAGTATCAGTGGGGTTATGGAAACTTTCCCACACATTTCCGGAGCTCCTGTTCTTTAACACTAAATTGCCATCATCACGCATTAGAGCAGACACCACGCTTTTATTAGCAGTATCGCTCTTCCAGACAGGGCGGCCCATCCCATTGAATAACACGAGGTCTCCATCGCTCTGGAATCGAAGCTGTGCTCCTTTGTCAATTTCGGAACGGGGGCCTGCAGTCCATACTAGAGTGGTGTCATTTATATTGGCAAAGGCGATGCCCAAAACGTAGAGTCCCTCGTTTCCGCTGTTGTAAAATCCAAAGCTGAAGTGGTTGTTGGGTGACTGCCAGAAGGGTCCTTTGTCCGAAGGTCTGAGGATCGATCCTGCCTTCACCTCTTCCGCAACAACTACAGAAACCACATGGATGATGATGGTATATAATGCCGCGCAGAACAAATGATATGGTACTAGGAATTTCATGGTTAGGAGCGGACAGCAAAACCAGCAAAAACCGAAGTCTGTTCACAAACGTAGCTATGAATTCAAATTGAGAGTAGGAGTCTTATGTGCATTACACTGAACTCATCTGGATTTCAGTTTTGGACACTCTTCCAAAATCGAAGTATGATTTCTAGAAACAGACGGAGTGTGTTAGATATTACGTTACTGGAATACAATGTTTACAGATTTCTTTCTATTGCAAAGAAAATAATTATATTTTGATTAATTTATATTTTTATAAATTGTAATGGTCAATGAGATTACAATTATGGTGAGTACGTGGTGGAAATATACACCTGAGAAACAAGGATAATACAAAGAATTGCAGGTCTAAAGGTTTGGCATCTGGATATGCAGTTTCATAAAGTATTATTTTTGGTACTTTTGTTTTAAAAATAAAATTTCCCAATTTTAGACTATTAAATTTGTAAAATAAATATTTTATTTTACCATCTCAAATTAAATTTAAATTATTAAAATATTAATTTAATAAATAATTTAGTGATATGATTTCCTCTGTATATTAAAAATAAAGTTTTTTTAATCTCTATAATAAAATGTGAAATAAGGTATCATTTTAAAGATCATGTTCATGAGTTTATATTCTGGTAGAATTTTGTTGAATTACTTTCCATGGTTTTATTTGTTTTAGGAGAAATTGTTGGATAGATATTTTTTTTTTTGTCTGATTTTTATTTTTATTGAATTTAAATTATGATATTAAGATTTTGAAAAAAAAATTGATCATCTAGCTTTAAATTGTGGAGAGTTTACAACTTATACTTATGATTCCAGCAAATCTCTACAGATTTTTGAACAATTTTAACTGAAAAAATGTTAAAAAAAAAAACCTCCAAAAAATCTATTAAATTTAAACTATAAAAAATTTATATCAAAACATTTACTGAGAAAATTACATCTAAGAATTGATGAATTTGTCTCTATCATACTCTTTTCATTTTAATTACAAAAATATTGATGCGATTTATGATTGGAGTTGTTTTAGTGCAACTCTTTGGACTTTCTGGTGTTGGAATCCCATGGAAAAATTGAGGTGAAATCTTGATTTGTGTTATTTAAATTGGATTTATGACTATATATATGGGTTCAGAGCCCTGAAAAACTCCTAGGGCACTTAGATTGTGCATGAGTTACCCATCAAACTTGTGATTTCAATAAATAAGTCTAAGATTTTAGAGAAATTAGATTAGAAAAACCCACGAAAAAAATTTCCAAAAATTCACACTAAAAACAACTCATTTTCATTTATGATTTTAGATAGTAAGACTTAATTTAAAAAAATTAGAGTAGTCTGGTCCACCTTTTGGTTTTTGCATCTTCCGACAACTTTGAATTTCCCGTGGCTGTCTATTTCGTTGAGGTCTCGGGTGCCACCTTTTGTCAACCTCTGTTGTTTGACACCCATGCATCCATTGAATTCAATACCATTGAGTTCAACTCGAAATTTGAATCCCGTCATTCCCGCTATATCATCTCGTAGGTTCTATGTCAAGGTTGTGGTTATGGGTGTTTCGTATCGTTTTGTAAAAAATGGTTTTGGTTTGAGATCCGATCTGGGCACTCCGGCTACCTAAGCCTTCTTTATAACATTATAATTGATTAGACCATATTTTATGATATGAACTATTCTTTCAAAATCAATGCTAAATTTGAGAAATGAATTCGAATTTGGCAATAGAGTTACTGATTCCAATATATTTTTCTTGGTGCCATTGCAAGTGAGGATTCAACGTTGTAGCAGCCAGTGTAGATTTCTAGGCGGGATCAATTTAGGCAGATCCAAAACAAATAGATGATAAATGTGCTGCAGGTTACAGGTTATACACAGAGGTCTTGGATGCCAGACCCTCTAACCAGTTACTATATCCCGGAAGACCATTTTAGTCAACTCACTGAAGTTGGGGAGCATAGATTGAATGTTAAGGCCCATTCAACTACTCAACCGGAAGCAAATAGACCATGCTCAAATCATATGAATTAAATAGATTTTCATCATTCTAATTAAATATGGATTTCCTCATTCATATGCATTAAATAGAATTGAGTTCTAATTTGTATATGGTGAGGTAATTTTTTTTGGATTTGTTTTTTAATTCAAAGGGTTTATTTGGTTTTGCATAAATTAAACAATTCAAGTACCAGTCACAAGACATTTGCTGTGTTATATTTTATGTAGATGAGCAATAGAAATCAATTATGTGCTTAGCCTTTTAATTGCATTTGAAGGGATTATTTATTTATTTATGTAATCGGTTGGCTTTTTATTTGTATTCAATTATTTTCTGATGGACATTTCATTTCACGCTGTAATGCATTTCCCTTTGAAACGAACTCACCTAACTGCCACCGTGTACAGTTTTGCAACGTTCGTCGAACTCACCTAACTGCCAACGTGTACAGTTTTGCAACGTTCGTTGAAATGTTAGACGATTAAAACAATATTGGGCGTTAGATCACCACGTGCTCCTACTTAATCATAAACCGACTCGGTATTCCTTTGCTTTTCAACTTCTTCAACCGTCCGATTTCTTTTTCTTCAACATTAAATTCAACCAAACCAGTTCCTTCGTTAGATCACCACCGACTTCAACAGGCGATTCAGCCGTGCTTGCAACCAGCTCCTCTGGCTTCCGAGTTCTGGCATTCGGGTCTGGTAGGAGAGGATGTCCGGGGGCTTCAATGGCTATTCCGATGGTTGAACTTGTACTGGCTCAGCTAGTGCACGTTTTTGAGTGGAGAGTTGAAGGCGATCCAGCGCAGATGGATATGAAAGAAGCGTGTGCAACCACGATTACAAGACAAATACCGCTCTCTGCTTTTGCAAGGTTGAGGATCCATGGTTGCCTTTAAATCCGTAAACACTACAGTCGGAGAGGCTTTTCTACATGCAACTTCCACGTTAGGTATATGTGTGGAACTTTTTAGAACTGTAAAACTGCAACTTTTTATTTTATAATTATCAAACTGTTCACGGGATATGCACTCCGAAGAATTCAACCTAGCAAACCTACTTTCAAGGTTAATTTTGAAAGGGCGGGCCAACAGTACGCACAGTCTAATCAATATATAAATTGCATAGGTACTGGTACTGTAATAAATACATATCAAGGCTGAAGCTTCGGTGGTGTAATCCGCTTCCCTATTTTTCTAGGTTGTAATCTACTTCTCTATTTTTCTAGGTTATTAATATTTTTAGAATTATAGTTTTATTAATGTATTGGGTAAAAATTTTGGATTTAGGTAAGGTTTCACGGACACTGTTGGTTTGACAGATAGATAGTGTCAGTATATTAATAGAATTATAACTCTACGCATCAAGGCAATTATATTTGTATGTGTGGAGGGCAGTGGGCACTCTATTCCAATTCTTGAAGCTTTTTCTCTGTCTTTGTCAATTTGGCTCGAACCTGTCACCTAAATCTAGGAAGTACTTAGAAGTCTTGATAGGTATCATTCATTTACTTGAACAAAAAAATTAACTATGTATTTGTATTTGTGTAGGAGATGTTCGCTGGTGGAATGGAGACGACATCGAATACACTAGAATGGCAATGAGTGAGCTGCTGAGACATCCGGATGCAATGAAGAAATTACAGACGGAAATTGTAATGGTTGTTGGTGAACATCGAAAAGTAAAGGAATCGGATCTGGCAACCATGAAATACCTCCACTGTGTGGTCAAAGAGACGCTACGATTATACCCATCGTTGCCGCTGGCGATTCCCCGTCAATCTCTAGAGGCTGTCACAGTAGGGGAATACCATTTTCCTAAGAAAACAATGCTACTTGTGAATTTGTGGGCAATAGGAAGGGATCCAAGTGTGTGGGGGGCAGATGCATCGGAATTTAAGCTGGGGAGATTTTTGGGGGACGAAAATATAGATTTAACCGGTCAATCCGACTTCCGAGTTCTGGCATTCGGGTATGGTAGGAGAGGATGTCCGGGGGCTTCATTGGCTGTTCCGATGGTTGAAGCACGTTTTTGAGTGGAGAGTTGAACGCGATCCATCGCAGATGGATATGAAAGAAGGTGTGCAACCACGATTCAAGACAAATACCGCTCTCTGCTTTTGCAAGGTTGAGGATCCATGGTTGCCTTTAAATCCGTAAACACTACAGTCGGAGAGGCTTTTCTACATCCAACTTTCACGTTAGGCATATGTGTGGAACTTCTTAGAACTGTAAAACTGCAACTTTTTATTTTATAATTATCAAACTGCTCACGGGATATGCACTCCGAAGACTTCAACCTAGCAAACCTACTTTCAAGGTTAATTTTGAAA
>APFE031482989.1:27214-88571 GCA_000404065.3 Pinus taeda
ATATCTAGATACAGAACTTAAATTAACTTCAGAACAAACTAAAGCAAGAGGTTTGAAATTGTTCCCCATGAGGGGCTTGATCTGACTTAGACTTGACATTATGTTTAGATCTGAAAAATTCAAGAACAAGGAAATATTTTAGAGACGATGCATCACGATTTGATCGTTAATCATAATTCTAAAATCTATCTAAAGGCATGTGTAAAATTATTTGCTCCATTAAAACTTTAGCCAAAACACCATTCAATAATGAAACACCTTTGGGTGCAATCATTACCTTCAGGCACTTTGGTGTAGTGAATAAAATACAAACATGCAACCCTTTTGTCAATCTACCTTTGGGTCAGACTAACATATCCATGAACTAACGACCATCGCTACTCCATGTGTGTTGCAACTAATTTTCATACACTACCCTTATGCACCAAACAACTTAGCAGGCGCCAACCTTCCTTTGGGAAAGCTAACACCCACGTCCATTGCCAGCACGTCATTTCAACTTGTCATGAGTCACCCTTGCAATCGTCTTACAGAGAGCAGTTCGTTTGCGAACATCAATGCTTGACTCATGCAAAAACAACACATGTATATTTCAAAAAAAACGCCTTTAGTTAGATTCCAAAATTAGTAAAACTTTAGCAATTTCTTCAATCATTACCTTTTAGAAATGATTCAATAATTTATTTAGAGAATACTAAATAATTTTATGCTTGCCATGATTAGCATCATTGTAATAAATTTCCGTCCTATAAACTAAATATTTTGAAATCATATTAAAGCTCATTTGCCTTCACAGGCCTAGCAACTAATATAACACAATATTATAGGTTCACACTAAATTGCTCAATTATCTTAAATAGAAATTTAATTGCATAGGATAGCCATGATATTGCATTACAAGCGAAGTATGCCCTGCATTGTATGAAACGACTAATACAAACACTTGAATATTCAGTTATGCAAATATCCTAATTTTGAAGAAAACAAAATAATGACAGAAAGAATATTAATCTCATTTCCAAAAGAAATAGTCCGACTGGAAATTTCACCTCCAATGAGAACATTACGATCTGTCTCATTTATAGAGACGGAATCTTAGGAAAGGCAGAGCACGAAACCTGTTAGCTCATACTGGGGTCGATACATTGGTGATTGTGCAAAGAGTACAAACTCAGATACCAAGCTGGTTATCATACAGGCTTATTAGGTTTTTATATCTTATTTTGAATGCAAATTTCGGAAATATGAAATTCCCACTTTTAGATTGCCTTAGGTTTTATATCTTTTGAATATTTTCAGGAATTTACAATGCTATTCAATATTTAAAAGTATTGAACTTATTCAGCATACAAATTCCTGCAGATTCCTATGAGATTTAGAAATATTCTCCAAATT
Organism: Pinus taeda; assembly: GCA_000404065.3. Classification (NCBI taxonomy): domain Eukaryota; kingdom Viridiplantae; phylum Streptophyta; class Pinopsida; order Pinales; family Pinaceae; genus Pinus; species Pinus taeda. The sequence goes on from APFE031482989.1 coordinate 28,610, forward strand.
TACAATCAAAATAAGAATAACCACTTTTTGATTACCTATTTTTAAATAAAATAAGCTTTTATATTTTTCAATTTGCCCTATTTGAATAAAATCCAAATTGCAGCAAGGAAGGTTTTTATATCTTTCCATAGTACCAACTGTAATTAAGCTAAAGTTAAAGTTAATGAAAACATATTTTCTCCTCAATATTTTCTTCAAACTCCAGTTAAAATAAATCAAATTGGCACGTGTCCTTTTTAGGTATTATTATATAATAGGAATGCATTTTTGCTGGTTTGGAAAGTAATGAATGTAAATACTCTCAAATGACTAGTTAAATATTCTCAACTTCGATTTATATCTATTTTAATCCATTGTACCAGTGATAAAAGACTGTTGCAATGAAAACTGAATATTTAAAAAAATGGTACACTTTCATGTACTCTCCTTGAAATTTAATATTACCACGTTAATCACTGAATGGCCGTCAAATATAACCCCGGAAACAGATGGAACGCAAGCAAAGGAACCCGTTAAGGAAAGGTATCACAAATCCAGAGATCCGCGATAACCTTAATTAAAGAAAGGTAAATCGGATCCCAAATCCAGAGATCCGCAATAACCTTAATTAAAGAAAGGTAAATCGGATCCGCAATAACCTTGAAATGCCCAATGTTCCCTCCAAGTGCGTAAAATGAGGCACAAGGGCCCATATGTAGCCTATAAACCCTCGAAACGGGCATCCAGCTCCAAAAATGATCAGATAAGCCGTGGGATTGCAACATCAATACACGCACTTTATTTTACCGTAACACATCTATATTGTTCATCAATGTGATTTCTCAAACTAAGCAAATGATCATCTGAAGGATTCCCACGGATCTTATTATGATATAAATTCCTCGAATAAGAGGCCAACAAAGAATAGGATCAAAACACAAATGTAAGAAAAAAGGACCAAATTAAAATTTAATAAGCCCAATTTTAATATGGTGGCTAAAACAAAAGATATAAATCACTGTGATACTACCTACCAGAGACTTGTCTGCCAGTTCTTACTGAAAACCCACAGCACAAAGACAGAAATACAGGAGTGTCTAAATCGGTATTTATGTGCGGAAGTGTCAAAATGTGCAAATAACACAAATATTTTACCTTATATTCAACCAGCAAACTGTAAACTACTCCATCATTTTACAATTTGAGAATAGAGGCGTGTTTACAAAGGCCCTATATCTCATATTTACAGACAGAGAATCATTTAAAAAACCGAAATAAACTGTAATTCTTACATAAGGGTTGCTCCGATACTACTTGAAAGATTTAATTTATGGGTTTTCCTAATCACTTTAAACCCTAACCAAGATGTACTCGTTTTTAAGAAATTGAAAATAATGCACAGCGGAACTTAATTGAATTGAGTTGAATTGGCTCTTGAATCCTTCCAAGAGCTTGCAATCTTTTATCTGGCTATCCTTGATAGAGTATCAAGTCTTCAATGGAGCAGACTATTTTCTGAGTGATTGCAAGCCTTGGAGACTCAGCGCTTTTATAGCAGTCCCAATCCTAGGGCAGCCGAAATTTGGCTGTCAATTGACAGCTAAATTTCAGCCCCAATCCTAGGGCAGCCGAAATTTGGCTCTCAATTGACAGCGAAATTTCAGCCCCAATCCTAGGGCAGCGGATTTCGGCTGTCAAGAAATTTATTACTGCTATTATTTCAATCAATTATAATCGGTCCATTAACAATTATAATTGATTAACATTATTCTATATGTATTTTTATCCAAATCCTTATTTAAATACGTTTAATGCCATAACTTAATTAATCACATTATTTGGCATTATTTTAATCATTTACATAAACGCTAATCTTGCTTTGACAGTATTTTGATATTCATAATCATAATGCACGCATGAATCCAACCTAAAATTATTGTAATTAGACGTCATCTAAATCCAACAAAGAGAAGCTTTCATAAGTAGGCAATTAACTTTCAGAAGAGAATATCTACTGCATATTCTTCTGACAATCTGAAAGCTCAAGGACACGCCCAGAAGAGCACGAAGCCATTGGAATAGTTGAATTTGCAGCTGCAACCGTCGAGATTCTGCTATCAGTTGGCTCAAAGAAATGACTGGGAGTGGGAGAAGTCACTGGAAGAGTAGAAGTTGCAAGCACTGGCATTATGCTATGACTGGTGTTAGCACTGACACTGCTTTTATGTCCCTCAAAAGATTTAGGGGCTGGTGGTCTTTCAATAGGCAAAACTCCCTGAAGCATCCGAACAACCTTTCCCATTGAAGGACGTCTGGAAGACTGCTCTTGAATACACCAAAAACTAACTTGAATGGCCCTCTGCACTTGATCCATATTCAAACGCTCACCAAGCTTCTCATCCACAATGCTTGAAATATTCCCCCTTTCAAATTGCTCAAACGCCCATGTGGAGAAGTTCCTTCTTCCAGAGGTTGCAGTGATATCGAAGTTTCTTCTTCCACCAATGAGCTCCAGCAAAACCATTCCATAACTGAAAACATCTGATTTGGAAGTGATTGGTAAATTGGCAGGCCACTCTGGAGCCAAATATCCTCTGCCCCCCACAATACTACTCAAAGCACGATATCGATGTTCTCTATCATTTATGAGCTTGGAAATTCCAAAATCAGAGACCTTGGCCTGGAAATTTTCATCTAACAGTATGTTCTCAGGTTTAATATCACAATGGATGATACAATCTCTACACTCTTCATGCAGATAGGTAATTCCTCTTGCAGTTCCAAGGGCTATCCTGAAGCGGGTGTCCCAATCGAGCTTCCTAGACAACTCATCAGCTGAAGCGAAGAGATAATTATCTAGAGAAGTATTTTTCATGAACTCGTAAACCAACAATCTATGCCGTCTTTCTGAACAAAAGCCAATTAGCTTAGCCAAGTTAATGTGGTGTGTGCTTCCAATGGTGGCAACCTCCATGCGAAATTCTTTCTCGCCATGCTCAATTTCTTCGAGTTTCTTCACTGCAACTATAGTCCTGTTTGGCAATATCCCCTTGTAGACTCTTCCGAACCCACCAGAACCCACCCTATCTTTGAAATCCTTTGTTGCTTGCTGGAGCTCCTTATAAGAGAACTGAAATGGAGCTCCAGAGGCATATTCCAGAAGAGTGTATTGGGTTGAGGAACGGTTTAACCTAGGATTATTTCTCCAACAAACCCACCAAAGGCCTGTTTGAAAAACAATTAAGACAATTACGGAACCTGTAACTGCTAGAATTATTCCAACCATAAATGGTTTTGCAGAAGTCACCTTTTTAGTTGAAGATGTCAGAGGAGATGACGGAGGCAGAGGTCGACCTGGTCCGCAAACTTTTACACGAGAAGCACTTCGAATAGCCGGTGAATGATAAGCACTAGTAAAACTAGAGGTCTTAAGTCGGCAGCCACCAGAACCATCTCTTAAAATTGTTGATGCGGAGCAGGTGGGATTGTTAAGGCAATTTTGCCAACAGTCAGTTCTACCCAAGAAAAATATATCCGAACTCGCCTCTGGAGGGTAAGACAAGAATTCTGTTTGGATCACAATCACCATGCTCTGGTTGGTAGGACATGAACTAATTACTTCCTTCCTTCTGCACCCTTTCCTTGAGTCCGTAGGATCCACTGCCGTAAAATCTAGAGATGGGCATATGCAATATGGCGCAGTTTCATTGTAAACACAAACTCCAAAATTCCCACACCATCCATACACTCTGCATTGGTCTTGCACAGCACTCCATCCAACCTGCCATGACTGCGTGGCCTCATGCCACCCATATGACCGTAAATTCCCATCTGAATCCAACCTGATTATTCTCCGTGTCACGGAAATGTCTGTGTAATCGCTGCTACGAACACACCAGAGCTGGAAACCTGAATAGTTTTTTTAAGGGGGGAGGGCAGGGCAGTTAGTCTTAATTGTAATAACATATGAAAAATTAAGTCCGAAATTCATCCTGGGCTAATCACATTCAGATCCTGCATCTATCTTGGATTTAATGGACAATGGAAAGCATATATGGGCAAGGAATAAATTATGAAGTATCTACAAGCAAGATTGAATGCGAAAAGAGGTCCGGTTATAAGGTAAAGCGTGTGTTCCATTCTGCAGAGGCCCCTAAGGTCGAAATCCCAAGTGACATATTTATGTTTCATATCCGACCAATGTTCAAATCGTCAAGGACATACCCTGTAATTGGGGTTTTTCATCCTTTCTTTAAAAAAAATAAACATAAAAAAACTTACCCGTGGAATTGGAGAGCGAGAATATCCCCTGATCACTGAGCGATACTCTGAGTTCATGGGAAGGCTGCGAGGAGGAGCTAATGTTCCAGTACGTGATGTTACTCCGCCATTTGAGAACGAGATTTCTGGATGAACCGAAAGAGAAGGAGTAAGGATACAGAGTGAGGGTTTTTCCCACAGTAAACGCCTGACCAACGAGGAGAGTATCAGTGGGGTTATGGAAACTTTCCCACACATTTCCGGAGCTCCTGTTCTTTAACACTAAATTGCCATCATCACGCATTAGAGCAGACACCACGCTTTTATTAGCAGTATCGCTCTTCCAGACAGGGCGGCCCATCCCATTGAATAACACGAGGTCTCCATCGCTCTGGAATCGAAGCTGTGCTCCTTTGTCAATTTCGGAACGGGGGCCTGCAGTCCATACTAGAGTGGTGTCATTTATATTGGCAAAGGCGATGCCCAAAACGTAGAGTCCCTCGTTTCCGCTGTTGTAAAATCCAAAGCTGAAGTGGTTGTTGGGTGACTGCCAGAAGGGTCCTTTGTCCGAAGGTCTGAGGATCGATCCTGCCTTCACCTCTTCCGCAACAACTACAGAAACCACATGGATGATGATGGTATATAATGCCGCGCAGAACAAATGATATGGTACTAGGAATTTCATGGTTAGGAGCGGACAGCAAAACCAGCAAAAACCGAAGTCTGTTCACAAACGTAGCTATGAATTCAAATTGAGAGTAGGAGTCTTATGTGCATTACACTGAACTCATCTGGATTTCAGTTTTGGACACTCTTCCAAAATCGAAGTATGATTTCTAGAAACAGACGGAGTGTGTTAGATATTACGTTACTGGAATACAATGTTTACAGATTTCTTTCTATTGCAAAGAAAATAATTATATTTTGATTAATTTATATTTTTATAAATTGTAATGGTCAATGAGATTACAATTATGGTGAGTACGTGGTGGAAATATACACCTGAGAAACAAGGATAATACAAAGAATTGCAGGTCTAAAGGTTTGGCATCTGGATATGCAGTTTCATAAAGTATTATTTTTGGTACTTTTGTTTTAAAAATAAAATTTCCCAATTTTAGACTATTAAATTTGTAAAAAAATAAAATATTTTATTTTACCATTCAAATTAAATTTAAATTTATTAAAAATATAATTTAAATAATAAATTTTTTTAGTGATAGATTTCCTCTGTATATTAAAAATAAAGTTATTTTTTAATCTTATAATAAAAATGTGAAATAATGTATTCATTTAAAATGAATTCATGTTCCATGAGTTTTAATTTCTGGGTAATTTTGGTTAGGAATTTACTTTCATGAGTTTATTTGTTTTTAGGAGAATTTTGTTGGAATAGGATATTTTTTTTTGGTCTGATTTTTTATTTTTATTGAATTTAAATTATGATATTAAGATTTTGAAAAAAAAATTGATCATCTAGCTTTAAATTGTGGAGAGTTTACAACTTATACTTATGATTCCAGCAAATCTCTACAGATTTTTGAACAATTTTAACTGAAAAAATGTTAAAAAAAAAAACCTCCAAAAAATCTATTAAATTTAAACTATAAAAATTTTAATATACCAAAACCTTACTGAGAAAATTACATCTAAGAATTGATGAATTTGTCTCTATCATACTCTTTTCATTTTAATTACAAAAATATTGATGCGATTTATGATTGGAGTTGTTTTAGTGCAACTCTTTGGACTTTCTGGTGTTGGAATCCCATGGAAAAATTGAGGTGAAATCTTGATTTGTGTTATTTAAATTGGATTTATGACTATATATATGGGTTCAGAGCCCTGAAAAACTCCTAGGGCACTTAGATTGTGCATGAGTTACCCATCAAACTTGTGATTTCAATAAATAAGTCTAAGATTTTAGAGAAATTAGATTAGAAAAACCCACGAAAAAAATTTCCAAAAATTCACACTAAAAACAACTCATTTTCATTTATGATTTTAGATAGTAAGACTTAATTTAAAAAAATTAGAGTAGTCTGGTCCACCTTTTGGTTTTTGCATCTTCCGACAACTTTGAATTTCCCGTGGCTGTCTATTTCGTTGAGGTCTCGGGTGCCACCTTTTGTCAACCTCTGTTGTTTGACACCCATGCATCCATTGAATTCAATACCATTGAGTTCAACTCGAAATTTGAATCCCGTCATTCCCGCTATATCATCTCGTAGGTTCTATGTCAAGGTTGTGGTTATGGGTGTTTCGTATCGTTTTGTAAAAAATGGTTTTGGTTTGAGATCCGATCTGGGCACTCCGGCTACCTAAGCCTTCTTTATAACATTATAATTGATTAGACCATATTTTATGATATGAACTATTCTTTCAAAATCAATGCTAAATTTGAGAAATGAATTCGAATTTGGCAATAGAGTTACTGATTCCAATATATTTTTCTTGGTGCCATTGCAAGTGAGGATTCAACGTTGTAGCAGCCAGTGTAGATTTCTAGGCGGGATCAATTTAGGCAGATCCAAAACAAATAGATGATAAATGTGCTGCAGGTTACAGGTTATACACAGAGGTCTTGGATGCCAGACCCTCTAACCAGTTACTATATCCCGGAAGACCATTTTAGTCAACTCACTGAAGTTGGGGAGCATAGATTGAATGTTAAGGCCCATTCAACTACTCAACCGGAAGCAAATAGACCATGCTCAAATCATATGAATTAAATAGATTTTCATCATTCTAATTAAATATGGATTTCCTCATTCATATGCATTAAATAGAATTGAGTTCTAATTTGTATATGGTGAGGTAATTTTTTTTGGATTTGTTTTTTAATTCAAAGGGTTTATTTGGTTTTGCATAAATTAAACAATTCAAGTACCAGTCACAAGACATTTGCTGTGTTATATTTTATGTAGATGAGCAATAGAAATCAATTATGTGCTTAGCCTTTTAATTGCATTTGAAGGGATTATTTATTTATTTATGTAATCGGTTGGCTTTTTATTTGTATTCAATTATTTTCTGATGGACATTTCATTTCACGCTGTAATGCATTTCCCTTTGAAACGAACTCACCTAACTGCCACCGTGTACAGTTTTGCAACGTTCGTCGAACTCACCTAACTGCCAACGTGTACAGTTTTGCAACGTTCGTTGAAATGTTAGACGATTAAAACAATATTGGGCGTTAGATCACCACGTGCTCCTACTTAATCATAAACCGACTCGGTATTCCTTTGCTTTTCAACTTCTTCAACCGTCCGATTTCTTTTTCTTCAACATTAAATTCAACCAAACCAGTTCCTTCGTTAGATCACCACCGACTTCAACAGGCGATTCAGCCGTGCTTGCAACCAGCTCCTCTGGCTTCCGAGTTCTGGCATTCGGGTCTGGTAGGAGAGGATGTCCGGGGGCTTCAATGGCTATTCCGATGGTTGAACTTGTACTGGCTCAGCTAGTGCACGTTTTTGAGTGGAGAGTTGAAGGCGATCCAGCGCAGATGGATATGAAAGAAGCGTGTGCAACCACGATTACAAGACAAATACCGCTCTCTGCTTTTGCAAGGTTGAGGATCCATGGTTGCCTTTAAATCCGTAAACACTACAGTCGGAGAGGCTTTTCTACATGCAACTTCCACGTTAGGTATATGTGTGGAACTTTTTAGAACTGTAAAACTGCAACTTTTTATTTTATAATTATCAAACTGTTCACGGGATATGCACTCCGAAGAATTCAACCTAGCAAACCTACTTTCAAGGTTAATTTTGAAAGGGCGGGCCAACAGTACGCACAGTCTAATCAATATATAAATTGCATAGGTACTGGTACTGTAATAAATACATATCAAGGCTGAAGCTTCGGTGGTGTAATCCGCTTCCCTATTTTTCTAGGTTGTAATCTACTTCTCTATTTTTCTAGGTTATTAATATTTTTAGAATTATAGTTTTATTAATGTATTGGGTAAAAATTTTGGATTTAGGTAAGGTTTCACGGACACTGTTGGTTTGACAGATAGATAGTGTCAGTATATTAATAGAATTATAACTCTACGCATCAAGGCAATTATATTTGTATGTGTGGAGGGCAGTGGGCACTCTATTCCAATTCTTGAAGCTTTTTCTCTGTCTTTGTCAATTTGGCTCGAACCTGTCACCTAAATCTAGGAAGTACTTAGAAGTCTTGATAGGTATCATTCATTTACTTGAACAAAAAAATTAACTATGTATTTGTATTTGTGTAGGAGATGTTCGCTGGTGGAATGGAGACGACATCGAATACACTAGAATGGCAATGAGTGAGCTGCTGAGACATCCGGATGCAATGAAGAAATTACAGACGGAAATTGTAATGGTTGTTGGTGAACATCGAAAAGTAAAGGAATCGGATCTGGCAACCATGAAATACCTCCACTGTGTGGTCAAAGAGACGCTACGATTATACCCATCGTTGCCGCTGGCGATTCCCCGTCAATCTCTAGAGGCTGTCACAGTAGGGGAATACCATTTTCCTAAGAAAACAATGCTACTTGTGAATTTGTGGGCAATAGGAAGGGATCCAAGTGTGTGGGGGGCAGATGCATCGGAATTTAAGCTGGGGAGATTTTTGGGGGACGAAAATATAGATTTAACCGGTCAATCCGACTTCCGAGTTCTGGCATTCGGGTATGGTAGGAGAGGATGTCCGGGGGCTTCATTGGCTGTTCCGATGGTTGAAGCACGTTTTTGAGTGGAGAGTTGAACGCGATCCATCGCAGATGGATATGAAAGAAGGTGTGCAACCACGATTCAAGACAAATACCGCTCTCTGCTTTTGCAAGGTTGAGGATCCATGGTTGCCTTTAAATCCGTAAACACTACAGTCGGAGAGGCTTTTCTACATCCAACTTTCACGTTAGGCATATGTGTGGAACTTCTTAGAACTGTAAAACTGCAACTTTTTATTTTATAATTATCAAACTGCTCACGGGATATGCACTCCGAAGACTTCAACCTAGCAAACCTACTTTCAAGGTTAATTTTGAAAGGGCGGGCCAACAGTACGTACAGTCTAATCAATATATAAATTGCATAGGTACTGGTACTGTAATAAATACATATCAAGGCTGAAGCTTCGGTGGTGTAATCTGCTTCCCTATTTTTCTAGGTTGTAATCTACTTCTCTATTTTTCTAGGTGATTAATATTTTTAGAGTTATAGTTTTATTAATGTATTCAATAACAAATTTCATTCACCGTGTTGTTCTTTGCATATTCGATTTTGAAATGGTCTAACACTGTCTTATTCTTTAATTCCTGGCTCTAGAAAATTCTCATGAATTCTCCAAACTTATATCCTTTGTATCAAGCTGGATGCTATTCATCAACCAAGGACGCTGCAGGGGCAATGAAGGCATCCTCCGAGGGGCCATAAAACGTAGGAATTGATATACGTGCAGCAGATGCATTCGTTACTGCTCGATGTTCCACACTTCTGAATCTGCCATTGCTTACAACCTGACAAATTATTAGCATTAATAATAACATTGTCAAATTCCCATTGCTCACAACCTGATAAATTACTAGCATTAGCATTAGCATTAACAATAACATTGTCAAATTTCAGGAGGAAATAAAGTATTGGATTTGATCTTGCTCTTGTTAAATACCTGCAATTGATCTCCCATATTAACAACGAAAGTGTTGTTGGGTATGGGTTCTACAGCAACCCACTTTCCATTTCTGAGTACTTGCAGACCACTGACCTCGCCTTGCGCTAATAGTACTTGCAGACCACTGACCTCGCCTTGCATTAAAACAGTGATGCCACGTGCATCTTAATGGCGTGGTGTGCCAAGAGTAATATCTGGTTTCAGGCATGGAGGATAGTACATTATATCCATGAGTTGGGTGTGTTTTCCGAAGATTCTATCCAAGTAACTAGAATCGAGCCCCAGAGCTTTAGAAACGGCAGCTAGCAGCCTTAAAATCAGCGCTCTCACCTTCATAGCGTAGTTGCCTGCGATCTCTCTGTATAAAAGCATATGAAAGATAAGTACTTGTTGTTGTTGCAATATCGTTCCTCCAGAGTTTGGACTTCTTTTAGTTACCCTCTATTGAATCTGGCATGCTTGGTCTTCCACGGGCATTTAGAAGAATTCTTTGGCAATTTCCATCATGCTTTTCATGGTTCCTTCGGGTACGCCATGTTTCACTATCTGCACTCACTTAGATCAACCAGAAGATATGTGGCCATAAAAAAGAATAGTACATACCCTCATATATGAAACTTGAACCAGTCACTAGATCTTATTAACACATCAGACTGACATTAAAAATATAGATTAAATAATCCTACAATTCTGAAAGTAATAGCCTCAAAAACTTCAGGAATAGAAAACCGTTAAGAAATATTCTAGAATATCCATGGAAAGCTTAATTTGTAACATAGGGCCTTTTTGGTGTGCATAGAGGATAATCCAGAGATATTGAAAGAAAAGCACTGGCAAGAGAAGGGGGATTAAAGTATGATGTACCTGGAAAAAGCCATCTTCCACGTACGCATGGCGGATTTCTTCAACTACCCTTGTTCTGTTGGGGCCATCCAGGTCCTGGAGATCCACCACCGGAATGCTCTCAGAGTAAGACACCTCAAACAAGTGGGGACATTCACTGGGAGGCAGGATATATTTATCTTGAACTTGAAGATGATTTATTCCATTGGACAACAGCTTTTCGACAGCATTCACATCCTGGGTCAGGACATCTTCCATTGTAGACGGCATATTTCTTTCTCGAGTGCTGTAAAATTGGTAGTGGCACCTACCTATTGCTGTGAAAAACTAAGCTTCGATTCCCACACCAGAAATAGGATATCAGATGATGGGCAAAAGAAGAGTGAACATTTAAGTGCGTGCGTGTAGATCTCTGCAAATGAATTGAAAGATATCCCCATGTTAAAGTTTTCAATATACACTATACAATTTTACTACTATTTTTTACTCTCTTTCTTTTAATTTTTCAGAATTGAAAGAGAGGATGAATTGCGTTTAATAAATAGAAAAATAATTTAAAAGAAGAATTATAAGTTCTGATTATGTCGTTCAAATTCACGGCAAGAGCCAATTGGCATCGTTTTCAATTTTCTGAATGTGCTACACATGGCTGTAGCGGTGCACAAGTTAGCAGCAGTGAAGATTTCACAAGAGTTGCAGGCTTTGGAAGACAATCAGAGTGGAAAATGAGAATCCTTACAAGGTCTGGCCATCCCCATAATGTACAAAGTTCGGAATTTTAGGCTATATTAGTGGTTTTGTTAGGGTTTTTGAGGGGTTTTGATGGATTTTATTTTTGTTTATTTGCTTCTTTGGATTTCTTCAAACACCATGTAATAATCCTGTTGATGGTAGAGCTATATGCTGGTAACTGTCCCTGGGCATGGTATTTGATGTTCTGTAAACTTGTCTGCTTTTTGATCTGGATCCCTGTTGCTCTCGATGAGCTTTCTGTTGATCTCTATAATTTCAATCTGAATATGCACTATACGGTTTTACTATCTCATCGTTATGGTTTCTTCCGCAAGTGTTTTTAAAAATGACACGTTTCACGAAATAGTTTTGGTTTCTGATGTCACATAGACACTTTCTTTTGGTTCAACTATTCTGTAATGGTCCCCTACATAAGGGGGTTGGGTTTTTATGTTAGGTCTCTGTATCGTAGGGTTTGTTCTGCGACTGCCATACTTGTCATTAATGTTGTGTAATGGGTTTCTGCATGTTCTGTTTCGAATCGATACTTTTGTAACATTGGGCTGGTTCTACTGTTTGAGCACTAAATGCCTTCACATAAGGCACATGTCAAAGCATGTCAATGCTCTCGTACACACAATTGGCCAATTAGTTGCCTAGCGTTAGATAGGTCGGTGGTGTTTTGTGTTCTAATTTAGGCTAGACCAGTGGTTTTTTTATGGTTGAGAGTAGGTTTAAATGTGCAAAGATTGGAATTGAAAATAAAATATGTTCAATAGTTAAAACTATGTAATCATATTTTATTCATCCAGAGGGCAACGGGGTTATTGGATGGTCCAGTGATAGTGATAATGTTGATAATGGCTCCCTTAAATCAAATTCAACAACAAATTTCATTCACCATTGTTCTCTGTATATTCGATTTTGAAATGGTCCAACACTGTCTTATTCTTTAATTCCTGGCTCTAGAAAATTCTCATGAATTCTCCAAACTTATATCCTTTGTACCGAGCCGAATGTTGTTCATCAACCAAGGACACTACAGGGGCAATGAAGGCATCCTCCAAGGGGCCATAAAACGTAGGAATTGATATACGTGCAGAAGATACATTCGTTACTGCTCGATGTTCCACACTTCTGAATCTACCATTGCTCACAACCTAACAAATTATTAGCATTAATAACAACATTGTCAAATTCCCATTGCTCACAACCTGATAAATTATTAGCATTAGCATTAGCATTAACAATAACATTGTCAAATTTTCAAAAGGAAATAAAGTATTGGATTTGCTCTTACTCTTGTTAAATACCTGCAGTTGATCTCCCATATTAACAATGAAAGCATTCGGTATGGGTTCTACAACAACTCACTTTCCATTTTTGAGTACTTGCAGACCACTGACCTCGCCTTGCATTAAAACAGTGATGCCACGCGCATCTGAATGGCGTGGTGTGCCAAGAGTAATATCCGGTTTCGGACATGGAGGATAATACATTATATCCATGATTTGGGTGTGTTTTCCGACGATTCTGTCCAAGTAACTCGAATCGAGCCCTAGAGCTTCAAAAATGGCAGCCAACAGCCTTAAAATCAGAGCTCTCACCTTCATAGCGCAGTTGCCTGCGATCTCTCTGTATAAAAGCATATGCAAGATAAGTACTTCTTGTTGTTGCAATATTGTTCCTCCAGAGATTGGAATTCTTTTATTTACCCTCTATTGAATCTGGCATGCTTGGTCTTCCACGGGCATTTCGAAGAATTCTTTGGCAATTTCCATCATGCTTTTCATGGTTCCTTCTGGTACGCCATGTTTCACTATCTGCACTCACTTAGATCAACTAGAAGATATGTGTCCATAAAAAAGAATAGTTCATACCCTCAGATATGAAACTTGAACCAGTCACTAGATCTTATTAGCACATAAGATTGACATTAAAAATATAGATTAAATAATCCTACAACTCTGAAAGTAATAGCCTCAAAAACTTCAAGAATAGAAAACTGATAAGAAATATTCTAGAATATCCATGGCAAGCTTAATTTGTAACATAGGGCCTTTTTGGTGTGCGTAGAGGATAATCCAGAGATATTAAAAGAAAAGCGCTGGCAAGAGAAGGGGGATCGAAGTATGATGTACTTGGAAAAAGCCATCTTCCTCGCACGCATGGCAAATTTCTTCAACTACCCTTGTTCTGTTAGGGCCATCCAGGTCCTGGAGATCCACCACCGGAATGCTCTCAGAGTAAGACACCTCAGACAGGTGGGGGCGTTCACTGGGAGGCAGGATATATTTATCTTGAACTTGAAGATGATTTATTCCATTGGATAGTAGCTTTTCAACAACATTCACATCCTGGGTCAGGACATCTTCCATTGTAGATGGCATATTTCTTTCTCGAGTGCTGTAAAATTGGCAGTGGCACCTACCTATTGCTGTGCAAAACTAAGCTTCGATTCACACACCAGAAATGGGATATCGGATGATGGGAAAAAGAAGAGTGAACATTTAAGTGCGTGCGTGTAGATCTTTGCAAATGAATTGAAAAGACATCCCCATGTTAAAGTTTTCAATATACACTATACAGTTTTACTACTATTTTTTACTCTCTTTCTTTTAATTTTCAGAATCAAAAGAGAGGATGAATTATGTTTAATAAATAGCAACTAATAAGAAATTTTCTAGAATATCCATGGCAAGCTTAATTTGTAACATAGGGCCTTTTTGGTGTGCGTAGAGGATAATCCAGAGATATTAAAAGAAAAGTGTTGGCAAGAGAAGGGGGATCGAAGTATGATGTACCTGGAAAAAGCCATCTTCCTCGCACACATGGTGGATTTCTTCAACTACCCTTGTTTTGTTAGGGCCATCCAGGTCCTGGAGATCCACCACTGGAATGCTCTCAGAGTAAGACACCTTAGACAGGTGGGGGCATTCACTGGGAGGCAGGATATATTTATCTTGAACTTGAAGATGATTTATTCCATTGGACAACAACTTTTCGACAACATTCACATCCTGGGTCAGGACATCTTCCATTGTAGACAACATATTTCTTTCTCGAGTGCTGTAAAATTGGCAGTGGCACCTACCTATTGCTGTGAAAAACTAAGCTTCGATTCACACACCAGAAATAGGATATCAGATGATGGGCAAGAGAAGAGTGAAAATTTAAGTGCGTGCGTGTAGATCTCTGCAAATGAATTGAAAAGACATCCCCATGTTAAAGTTTTCAATATACACTATACAGTTTTACTACTATTTTTTACTCTCTTTCTTTTAATTTTCAGAATCGAAAGAGAGGATGAATTACGTTTAATAAATAGCAAAAGAATTTAAAAGAAGAATTATAAATTCTAGTTATGTTGTTCAAATTCACGGCAAGAGCCAATTGGCGTCATTTTTGATTTTCTGAATGTGCTATGCATGGCTGTAGCAGTGCACAAGTTAGCGCAAGCAGTGAATATTTCACAAGAGTTGCAGGCTTTGGAAGACAAGTAGAACCTTACAAGGTCTAGGCCATCCCCATAATGTACAAAGTTCGGAATTTTAGGCTATATCAGTGGTTTTGTTAGGGTTTTTGAGGGGTTTCGGTGGATTTTATTTTTGTTTATTTGCTTCTTTGGATTTCTTCAAAGACCATGTAATAATCCTGTTGATGGTAGAGCTATATGCTGGTAACTGTCCCTGGGCTTGGTATTTGATGTTCTGTAAACTAGTTAGCTTTTTGATCTAGATCTCTATTTCTCTCGATGAGCTCTCTGTTGATCTCTTTAATTGCAATCTGAATATGCACTATACGGTTTTACTATCTCATCGTTATGGTTTCTTTCGTAAGTGTTTTTAAAAATGACACGTTTCACGAAATAGTTTTCGTTTCATATGTCACATAGACACTTTTCTTTGGTTCAACTATTCTGTAATGGTCCCCTGCATAAGGGGGTTGGGTTTTTATGTCAGGTCTGTGTATCATAGTGTTTGTTGTGCAACTGCCATACTTGTCATTAATGTTGTGTAATGGGTTTCTGCATGTTCTCTTTTGAATCGATACTTCTGTAACATTGTGCTGGTTCTGCTATTTGAACACTAAATACGTTCACATAAGGCACATGTCAAAGCATGTCAATGCTCTCGTACACACAATTGGCCAATTAGTTGCCTAACGGTAGATAGGTCGGTGCTGTTTTGTGTTGTAATTTAGGCTAGACCAGTGGTTTTTTGATGGTTGAGAGTAGGTTTAAATGTGCAAAGATTGGAATTGAAAATAAAATTATGTTCATAGTTAAAACTATGTAATCATCCTTTATTCGTCCAGAGGGCAACGGGGTTATTGGATGGTCCAGTGATAGTGATAATGTTGATAATGGCTCCCTTAAATCAAATTCAACAACAAATTTCATTCACCGTTGTTCTCTGTATATTCGATTTTGAAATGGTCCAACACTGTCTTATTCTTTAATTCCTGGCTCCAGAAAATTCTCATGAATTCTCCAAACTTATATCCTTTGTACCGAGTCGGATGCTGTTCATCAACCAAGGACGCTGTAGGGGCAATGAAGGCATACTCCGAGGGGCCATAAAACGTAGGAATTGATATACGTACAGCAGATGCATTCGTTACTGCTCGATTTTCCACACTTCTCAATCTACCATTGCTCACAACCTGACAAATTATTAACATTAATAATAACATTGTCAAATTCCCATTGCTCACAACCTGATAAATTATTAGCATTAGCATTAGCATTAACAATAACATTGTCAAATTTTCAGGAGGAAATAAAGTATTGGATCTGCTCTTGCTCTTGTTAAATACCTGCAGTTGATCTCCCATATTAACAATGAAAGCGTTGGGTATGGGTTCTACAGCAACCCACTTTCCATTTCTGAGTACTTGTAGACCACTGACCTCGACCTCGCCTTGCATTAAAACAGTGATGCCACGCGCATATGAATGGCGTTGTGTGCCAAGAGTAATATCAAGTTTCGAGCATGGAGGATAGTACATTATATCAATGAGTTGGGTGTGTTTTCCGAAGATTCTGTCCAAGTAACTAGAATTGAGCCCTAGAGCTTCAGAAACGGCAGCCAACAGCCTTAAAATCAGAGCTCTCACCTTCATAAAGTAGTTGCCTGCGATCTCTTTGTATAAAAGAATATGCAAGATAAGTACTTCTTGTTGTTGCAATATCATTCCTCTAGAGTTTGGACTTCTTTTATTTACCCTCTATTGAATCTGGCATGCTCGGTATTCCACAGGCATTTCGAAGAATTCTTTGGCAATTTCCATCATGCTTTTCATGGTTCCTTCTGGCACGCCATGGTTCACTATCTTCACTCACTTAGATCAACTAGAAGATATGTGGCCATAAAAAAGAATAGTACATACCCTCAGATATGAAACTTGAACCAGTCACTAGATTTTATTAACACATCAGACTGACATTAAAAATATAGGTTAAATAATCCTGCAACTCTGAAAGTAATAGCCTCAAAAACTTTAGGAATAGAAAAATGATAAGAAATATTCTAGAATATCCATGGAAAGCTTAATTTGTAACATAGGGCCTTTTTGGTGTGCGTGGAGGATAATCTAGAGATATTAAAAGAAAAGCACTGGCAAGAGAAGGGGGATCGAAGTATGATGTACCTGGAAAAAGCCATCTTCCTCACAAGCATGGTGAATTTCTTCAACTATCCTTGTTCTGTTAGGGCCATCCAGGTCCTGGAGATCCACCACCGGAATGCTCTTAGAGTAAGACACCTCATACAGGTGGGGGCGTTCACTGGGAGGCAAGATATATTTATCTTGAACTTGAAGATGATTTATTCCATTGGACAACAGCTTTTCGACAGCATTCACATCCTGGGTCAGGACATCTTCTATAGTAGACGGCATATTTCTTTCTCGAGTGTTGTAAAATTGGCAGTGGCACCTACCTATTGCAGTGCAAAACTAAGCTTCGATTCGCACACCAGAAATAGGATATCGGATGATTGGCAAAAGAAGAGTGAACATTTAAGTGTGTGCGTGCAGATCTCTTCAAATGAATTGAAAAGACATCCCCATGTTAAAGTTTTCAATATACACTATCGAGTTTTACTACTATTTTTTTCTCTCTTTCTTTTAATTTTCAGAATCGAAAGAGAGGATGAATTGTGTTCAATAAATAGCAAAAGAATTTAAAAGAAGAATTATAAATTCTGATTATGTCGTTCAAATTCATAGCAAGAGCCAATTGGCATCATTTTCAATTTTCTGAATGTGCTATGCATGGCTGTAGTGGTGCACAAGTTAGCCCAAGCAGTGAAGATTTCACAAGAGTTGCAGGCTTTGGAAGACAAGTCAGAGTGGAAAATGAGAATCCTTACAAGGTTTGGGCCATCCACATAATGTACAAAGTTCGAAATTTTAGGCTATATCAGTGGTTTTGTTAGGGTTTTTGAGGGGTTTCGATGGATTTTATTTTTGTTATTTGCTTCTTTGGATTTCTTCAAAGACCATGTAATAATCCTGTGGATGGTAGAGCTATACGCTGGTAACTGTCCCTGGCCTTGGTATTTGATGTTCTGTAAACTTGTCTGCTTTCTGATTTGGATCTTTGTTGTTCTCGATGAGCTCTTTCTTGATCTCTATAATTGCAATCTGAATATGCACTATACGGTTTTACTATCTCATCGTTATGGTTTCTTCCATAAGTGTTTTTAAAAATGACACGTTTCACGAAATAGTTTTGGTTTCTGATGTCACATAGACACTTTTGTTTGGTTCAACTATTCAGTAATGGTCCCCTGCATAAGGGGGTTGGGTTTTTATGTCTGGTCTCTGTATCATAGGGTTTGTTCTGCGACTGCCATACTTGTTATTAATGTTATGTAATGGGTTTCTGCATGTTTTGTTTCGAATCGATACTTCTGTAACATTGGGTTGGTTCTGCTGTTTGAGCACTAAATGTGTTCACATAAGGCACATGTCAAAGCATGTCAATGCTCTCGTACACGCAATTTGCGAATTAGTTGCCTAACAGTAGATAGGTCGGTGCTGTTTTGTGTTGTAATTTAGGCTAGACTAGTGGTTTTTTTATGGTTGAGAGTAGGTTTAAATGTGCAAAGATTGGAATTTTAGGCTATCTAAGCGGTTTTGTGATTAGACCCATCTCCAGTATCTCATGGCAACTCAAGCTCAAGCCTCAACAAGCAACCATCAAGAGTGTTTTGAGTCTTTCTCCACCCCAGTTAAAATGCCACTCAGTTCTTGATGCGTTAGCTCTTTTAAGTCATTCTCTTTCCTCTCCGTTTTCAATTACAAGCCCACCTTCAATCGCATAAAACACTCATACTCTGTCAGTCAATGTACACCCGATTCATTAACCCACAACTTCAACCCCTTCTAGATCACCTTCAAAAACCTGGGTATTTCTCAGTTGATATATACACAACACAAAAACAACATTCTCAAGGATGTGGGTAAGCAAACTCTGTCAATGGCATCCATGCTCTTGTTCACCTCTCTGATTCAGCAAGTCCAGTTGACACCATCTTTAGCAATTACCCAAATCCTGAACTCAGACTTTCAATTCAACATGGCCTCAAAAGAGCCGGAAGCGTACAAACATTAAGACCTTAAATTATTTAAAAAATGTAGGCCACCATTATACCATTTAATGGGAGAATAATGACTACCCATCAACATCATTACCATAGGTTTCTCCCATAAAATGGTTTTGGGGTCAATGTCAATAGTGAAAAAATCATCTACATAATAATCAACATTTTTTATATCCGCTTCTCGTGGGATTGATTTTGAAGAGCCACACTTGATTCTTCTCTACCTTCACTATGTTGATAAATGTGCTGCATGTTATAGGTTATACACAGAGGTCTTGGATGCCATACCCTCTAACCAGTTACTATATCCCAGAAGACCATTTTAGTCAACTCACTGAAGTTGGGGAGAAAAGATTGAATGTTAAGGCCCATTCAACTACTCAACCGGAAGCAAATAGACCATGCTCAAATCATATGAATTAAATAGATTTTCATCATTCTAATTAAATATGAATTTCCTCATTCATATGCATTAAATAGAATTCAGTTCTAATTTTTATTTAATTGAGTTCTAATTTGTATATGGTGAGGTAATTTTTTTTGGATTTGTTTTTTAATTCAAAGGGTTTGTTTGGTTTTGCATAAATTAAACAATTTAAGTACCAGTCACAAGACATTTGCTGTGTTATATTTTATGTAAATGAGCAATAGAAATCAATTATGTGCTTAGCCTTTTAATTGCATTTGAAGGGATTATTTATTTATTTATGTGCGTTTCTTCGGTTGGCCTTTTATTTGTATTCAATTATTTTCTGATGGACATTTCATTTCACTCATTTTTTTCAACAAGTGTATTAGGAATTAGAAATTCATGTTTAATTTATGGGGGTAAATGCAGGCATAATGAGGATTAGCCGTGAGCAAGGGAACGAGTTGTTGAAACTAAGCAGCAATTTTTGTTGTATTGGTTGACTGTAGGAGTTAGTTTTTGAAACTAAGTAGCGACTCTTGTTACAGTGGTGGTAACTCTTTTTTATTTCGCAATAATTTCCGCGTTCATTGTTGAAATTATTTTTGGGGTACTCAATAGTAACAACTCTCTTGTACTTTGTGGCAACTCCCGTTGTTAAAACATAGTGTTGTGTATTGAAATTAATATTTATAATACATGTATAATTTTTTTTAAATTTTTTTAATATAAAATATGTATGAAATTTTTTGAATACTTTAAAAAAAGTTATTGTATTTTATAATTAAAAAAAGCTATTGTATTTATAATAAACAATTTATGATATTTATTATTATTTTTATTTTTATTATTGAAATAAAAAATAACATGAATTTTTACTGATATTTTCTTACTCATTTTTTAAATTTAATCTTAATAAAAAAATTTTACTCATTAATCAACTATTGAAATTATTAATTGGTTTTTCATAAGATTATTATTTCTATATTTTATTTTTTGTATGATTAGTTCTATGCATAGTTGGCATGTTAGGTGAAATGAGGGTCCCATAACACACACTAATTATGTATATAAGGGCAAACATATTTTACATTGAAATCACCACTCACATTGATTTGTTTTGGCTCCAACACCCATCCTTCCAGGACAATATCTCCAAATGTTTCTAGGAATCCCCATTAAGAAATGACACAATTATGCATCACTCTTACAACCAATTAAGATACCTCAATGCTTTCTTGAACTAGTGCAATAAGCAAGAATTTGGAGATATTTTTATTGAAGAAACATTTCACATCCCAAATCAACAAAGTGTAATTCGCAAAAGGAAAATTATTGAATATTGAATAAGAAAAAAAGAATATTGAAAATTTTATTGTCTTTGGCTTCTAATAATAATAAATTTTATCATAACCTTAGTATATCTATGTAATATGTGATTTACATGTAAAAATAAGAAGACAATAAAAGTTGTTTTTCCTTCTTTCTTTTAACATTTCCACATTTCGTGTTTAAAATGTAGAATGTAAAGAGTGTAGTTTTTCTTTCTCCCCATAAAAATGTATTATTGCGTTTAGTGCAAAATGGATAGGCTAGATTCCTAAGTTGTTTTTCTCTTATATATTTTTTTTGTAAATTTTTATTCTACATTATGCACATAGGACTGGGATTGTAGAGAGTCTTGTTGCTTTTTTTCCCATGACTTTGGGTAGCCACATCTAGTGGTGAGTGTGAAGTCAAATTTCCAAGCTATTTTTCCTTGATTTGCATCTCCACACACACAAATTGTAACATATCTCACAAAATGTTTTTTTTATCATACAATATTGCATAAATTGGAAATCATTACCGTGATAGGGGTCCCCCCTATTGGAATTGGGCACTTTAATCCTTTTCTTCATTAATTTTTTTGATCCGATGGTGTAAACTTAAAACTTAAAATGCCATTATATTCTCGTCATTGGCACTTTATCAATGGATGGAATTCACACCACTAACTTTTTTGCATATCTAAATCATATGTTTAAACCTCACTTAAATTAATTTTTTACGAATCACTATTAAAAATTTACCATACAAGTTAGTTTTAGACATGAATGAAGATTAGAGAAATAGAATTAAAAACAAAAATGTTAAAACTTTTATATTATTGAAATGTGGTTGTACATTGTTGTGAGGTGCTTTTTTAAAAGTGTGCTTTTCAAAAGGCTTCAAGGTCCAAATATTTGTCTCTTTCAAAAGGTTTCATGGTCCAAATATTTGTCTGTTCAGTTCATTGGTCTTCATTAATTGCAGTGTAGAGAAATAAAATTAAAAACAAAAATGTTAAAACTTTTATATTATTGAAATGTGGCTGCACATTGTTGTGAGTTACTTTTTTAAAAGTGTGTTTCAAAAGACTTCATGGTCCAAATATTTGTCTGTTCAATTCATTGGTCTTCATTAATTGACAAAACTTTAGCATAGTTTTATACCAAAAATTAATGGTTTTAAGTTATAATAGTATTTTTAGATTTTAGATTTTAAATATTAATATAATCATAATAATAACGTTTTAGTATTGTTAATATAATATAAAATAATATTTGTAATAATAATATTGATAAATATTAGATATTAGTATTAAATTCAATATAATAATTAGTTTTACTAATAAATTTTAATGATGTTTTTTCTTAATAATTATGTTTTTCCTCTTCAATATCTCTCTTGACCCATCACCTTTTTTTACTTAGTTTTAATTAAATTTGTTTGATTTAAAATAAAAGGTAATTTGAAATGTGTTTCATTTAAATTCAATTAAAATGCATATATATAATTTTTTCAATAAAAACTTTGTTGACCATGAGATTCTCTCTTGCTTAGCTACGAAATCCTCTCTTAGACAAATTCAAATAATGTAAAGCCATCATGCCCCTTCATCTAAGCCTTGAATTCATTAATTTGATTGAATCACTCTTTACTAAGTGCAAACTGAATTTGTTATACTAGGATATTTCTCTAAATGAATATTTTATATCCCCATATGTATTTTCACTTGAACATGCCTCAATCATACATATTTTAGTTTATATTAATATAATATTATAATATTAGGTTTAGGATTTTAATGAGTTGCCAATGAATGAGTTTCATGAAGTGTTTGAATCTTCAGATTTTTAAATCCATTTCACTTACAAATGTTTGAAATAAATAAGGTTATTTTATTTTAAATTCACCCATTAAATTTTAATAAATATAATTATTTAATTTATTTTTTTTTATTAAAAAAAGTTTTACTTTAAAATTTTGATAAAAAATTATAAATTTTAACTTAAGTAGTAGTTTCAAGAGCATTGATGAACCTAAATGGAAGTCAATAAAAATAGTCATGTGAAGCAAAAACAAGAGATAGTAGCCAATGGTAAAAAAAAAGGCAAATAAATTAAGAGACAAGTAATTAATCAAAGAATTAAGCAGCTAATGGTAAAAAAAAAAGGAAATGAATCAAGAGACAAGTAATTATCAAATAATTAAGAAATAAAACAAGATTTATAGTACTGGAATCAAAATCCATGCATTTTCATGAGATATGTTACCTATTGTTTCATTGGGAAGAAAGTTCTCTCAAAAGATTTTTTTTTTTTAGGGTTTTGCACCCTAATTCTTAAAGTCAAGTCTCATTACAAATATGCATTACACTTATGATCAAAGGTAATGCAAGGTGACATAGGCACATGGAAGGCATAATGAACAAGATCGCAGAAATGACAAGAGACAAAAAAAACAAATAATGAATGTTGACAGCTCCATACATAATATTGACACCTTAAAGGCACAGTGAAGAGCATTATAAATTGGAAAATGTACAACATTGAACATTTTTTTTATTATGCAACATTTTGTGTTCAACATTTATTGTGGTGGAGAGCATTCAAAATAAACCAGACATGCATTTCTTCTTCATTTAATGACAATGTTTCTTCATTTAATGACATCTTTTATTCATTTAATATGACCATTCATATATAATTGCAGAGTTATGTAGTGTTAATATATTTACAATACATTAATGTTTCTCCATATTTACAATACATTAATATTTTTGGAGAAACATTAATAGTTTGGAGCAATACTCTAATGTTTATATTGTGCCATAATCTAAGCCATTCGGCACAATATTAGAATTTTACATTGTTTTTATATTAGCAACATTTGTTTTGGCATTTTTTAGGGTTATTTCGTTAATATTGTTTTCATTGGGGAGTGTTCATTAGTATTATGGAACAACGTATTCATTGTGGACAACAAAGTTTACAATGTTCAAAATAACATTTACAATACAATGTTTTACATTACATTGTTCATTAGTATTATGGAACAATGTATTCATTATGGAGATCAAAGTTTACGATGTTTAGAATAACATTTACAATACAGTGCTTTACATTACATTATGTGGTTTATGATTAATTGTCCAATGTTATCATTTAGTGTTTTACAATACATTGTTCATTAATATTATGCAACAACGTATTCATTATGGAGAGCAAAGTTTACAATGCTGAGAATAACGTTTACAATACAGTGCTTTACATTACACTGTGATGCAGGAGCATCCATCTCACAGTGATGAGGCAGAAAGACTCCAACCAGGTTCACAAGCGAGGAACTGAACTGTTAAGTTCTGTTGGGAATAATTTTTCTTTTAATTTATTTTACAAGTCAGCAACAGTTATATGTCTTTACTTTTCCAGTTTAGGATTACTGTAGTTTCATTATTGATTAAAAGGTAGTTTCTGTAATTAGGAAAAATAACCTTAACTGTCCTACAGGTCTTGTAATGTCCAAATGACTATAGTTACGGATAGGAACAGAGGTTATGTAACTGTCTTTGTAACAAAAAGAAACAAACTGCAAGCCTTAACTGAAGACAGAGGCTATAAAGCCAAAAATACATGTAAGGGACAAGTGGAAGTTGAGAAGAGAATAAGTTGAGTAAATTTACTAATAGAATTGTCAAGCATTCAAAACCAGAGAAGTACTGTCCATCAAGATTACCTTCTAAGTTATTTATTGATCTCTCATTCATATTAACAACTCTTTATATTATTGTAAACTAAGCATACTGTCATGGATACTGTACAAGTACGAATTACAGTTGAAATTATAGACAAGCAGAGAAGATCTTAAGTAGATTCCAGGTCACCAGACAAGCAATCATGCTTATATACAAGCGCATAGAAATACAGTTAAGGAAGAGCGAATACGTTCTACGCTTAGCCACTAAATACAAGCAAACAAATTGAATGCCCAACAACGTAACCAAACCACAAACGAAGACATTACAGGTATCAATTATCATAACCTTCTTTCATAAAAAAACGAATTTCATTTATATTGTTCATAAATAGTAATTCATAGCCAGAACCGATAGGGCCGAGTTCCCTCATACATTACAGAGACCGATACAGACACGGCAAGTGCAAAATTCAACCAGAAATCACAACCATACAGTCAAGCATAAAACCCTAGGTTAGGGTTTGAACACAGTTTGGTAACAGGGTTACGTTGAAGCCACGTTTCAATACAGAGAACTCATCTCAGAACGACAACGGCAAACACCGGACTACATAATGACCAGACAATAAACTAACGAACGAGCCATCCTTCGAACAGTGACCTTTATGCAACAAAACAACACAAGATACAGGCCTACCCACATATACGCAGCCAAATGTTCTTGAACACAGAGACATGCGCCGTCCAGGTCGCCTGAGAGGACCTGCAAGAGACAAGCGTGAGTGAGCTTGAGACATAGAAAAACTCGGAGGGACGAAACCCTCTAAAATCGACATTACAGATTAAAAACGAGAGAAAGGAAACCCTTACCTGGAGAACGCGAGAGGAGGAGCCACATTTTCGAAGCAGAGGACGCCACAGAGAACTGAAGACAAGAGGAGTAGTTTGGGGTTAGACCCAGAACGAGGAGTGAGTAAAAATTGAATCAAGGAGAGACATTTTACCTGTAACAGAGACTGAAGGCGCTTTCCAATTATTCCTATGCTCGCAGCCACAGACAAGGCAGCGTTACCAGAAGACGAATAAACCCAGAAACCATTACCAACAGCCAAATTCGGAATAATAGACCAGAAGACCAATAGCATATACAGAAACGGGATAGCGAAAGCTAAATGACAGAACTGAAGGATTAAATTCGAACCCCAGTCGTTTCATGACCAACCACCGTTACAGTGACCATTACAAGCACGTAGACATCGACATTTTTGACCAAAAACCGAGCTAACAGAGTGGAAGAGCAACTTACCAAAGAGTGAATATGAAAACCAGGCAAGAAAACCCCAGAACCGAATAGCATCGTTACAAACAGGCGAACAAGTAACCAAACGTGCAGCGAAGGCTTCAACCAACAACCAGAGCCAGCTCAAACACAGTCGACAGCCATAAAATTGTAACACAGAGCCAAAGGAACCATAATATAGCGCCCCCACCATTTTTCCATACGCAGAGCTCATAAACCCTCAGAGCCAACAGAACAATAATAGAGAAGAGTCGAGAAGGCGCACAAGTTTAGGTTGGTATAGTTTTCCAAGGCAGAGTACTGCCACATTTACACCTACATTCAATGCACAGCTACCTTAACTACAGAGCCGTAGGAAAGACGACAGTTCACCGCCACGTCAACACACAAACGTAACATATAAAGTGCAAAAGCTACGCCAAGTGGGCTGGGTCCCATCAGAGTGGTATCAGAGCAGCGTGAGTTGAAGAGATTTTGGAGAAATGGATATAGGTAGACGAGGACGAGGCAGAGGTGCCCGTAGAATGGCAGATGAGGCGTTAAGGGAAGAACTCAGAGTTCTTACTGCCCGATTGGAAGCAGTAGAGGCAGGCAGAAGGAGAGATCCAGAGTTAGGTGATGCGAGTGAAGAAGAAGTGGAAGTAGCAGCAGATGGGGTTGAAGGTGACTCACCAGAAGTGAAGTTATTGAAGTCTGTATTATTGTCAAATAGTAAACCAAAACCATAATTACCAACCTACGATGGTAGTTTATCGATTGATGTTGTATTAGATTGGATTAGTGAGATGGACAAGTACTTTGAATGCGAAGAAATTAGTGAAGACCGTAGGGTCAAGTTTGCAGTGACAAAACTGAAAGGACACGCAACCCTGTGGTGGGACAGTGTCCAGAATGAGAGGAAGAGGTTGAACAAGCCTCCGATAAAGACTTGGACAAGGATGGTAGCTAAGTTGAAGGGCATATTTCTGCCAAGAGATTACCAAATTGCGTTACATAGGTAGGTTCAGAACTTGAGACAGAGAGGTCTGACGGTGAAAGAATATACGGAGGAATTTTATCGAGTAAACTTGCGAGCAGGATATACAGAGGATACAGCAGAGAGGACAGCCAGGTATGTAAATGGGCTGAGGATGGAGATTTTAGATGAAATAAGTATTTTGTCTCCCAACAATATGGAGGAGGCATATCAGAGCGCGATCAAAGAAGAGGAAAAACTTAACCGAAGACAAAATGCCCGGAGAGGACGAGGGTCTAACAGAGGAAGAGGCCAGTCCTATGGCAGGGGCCGAACTGCCAACAACAGCGAGGAAGCTAGTAGTTCAAGGACTTCGGGAACAGCAGAAAAAGGAGATGGAATGAGAGGTGGCAGATCGTTTCAGTGCGGCAGAGGAAATGGCTGTGGAAGGGGAACTGGTTACCAGTGCTAAAGATGCCACAAGTGGGGGCACCACTCTTTTGAGTGCCCAGAAACAGATTCAGCTGGACAACGAGGCGCATATGTGGCGCAACCAGAGGAAGCAACAACACCTCCTCAAGAGGCAGAAAACGCCCCAGAAACAGGAGAAGCTTTAGTGCTGCATAAGGTGTTGTTGAAGCCAGTTGATGAGAGTGTTGAGCAGACGCAACGGAAAGCTCTGTTTAGGACAGTTTGTAAATCACAAGGTAAGTGCTGTAAAATGATACTTGATAGCGGAAGTACTGACAATTTGGTGTCAACCGAGATGGTGGAGAAGTTAGGACTAAAGCGTCTGAAACACCCTAATCCATATCGAGTTTCGTGGCTGCAGAAGGGACACCAGTTGCTGGTGGATGAGCAGAGTGAAGTTGAATTTCAGATAGGACGTTATAAGGACAAAAGTATTTGCGACATTATGCCAATGGATGTATGCCACATCTTGTTGGGCAGACCTTGGCAATATGACATAAAAGTGACACATGATGGGGTATTGAACTGTTATAAGTTCGAAAAAGATGGGGTTAAGCATACCCTTGTGCCTATCAGGGAAGAGAAAGAGGCAGCTGAAGTAAATGAACCTAAGGCATTGCTTATGAGCGGAAAACAATTTTTAAAGCAGGTTGAAAACAACGAGATGAATTACGCTGTAGTCAGAAAGACAAGGACAGCTTTGTTACACACAGAAATCACAGATTTGCCTATAGAAATACAACAGATGTTGGAAGAGTTTACG
Organism: Pinus taeda; assembly: GCA_000404065.3. Lineage (NCBI taxonomy): Eukaryota > Viridiplantae > Streptophyta > Pinopsida > Pinales > Pinaceae > Pinus > Pinus taeda. Next base: position 56,591 of record APFE031482989.1, read on the forward strand.
GACATAGTAGTGGACGACTTGCCGGATAAGTTACCCCCCAAGCGGAGCATTAGTCACCATATTGATTTCATACCAGGAGCTAGCTTACCAAATAAGGCAGCTTATCGAATGAGCCCCAAGGATAATGAAGAAATCAGAAAACAGGTGCAGGAGCTATTGGACAAAGGATTGATCAGGGAGAATTTGAGCCCATGTGTTGTACCAACAGTTCTCGCCCCAAAAAAGGGAGGAGAATGGCGGATGTGCACTGATTCCAGGGCCATCAATAAAATCACCATACGGTACAGATTTCCGTTACCGCGTATGGATGATATGATGGACTGTCTGAGTGGGGCAACTTACTTTTCTAATATAGATTTAAAAAGCGGATATCACCAGATTCGGATACGTGAGGGAGACGAGTGGAAGACAACTTTTAAAACCAATGAAGGCTTATATGAATGGCTGGTCATGCCGTTCGGGTTGAGCAATGCGCCCAACACCTTCATGAGACTCATGAATGAGATGCTAAAGGAATATATTGGGAAGTTCGTAATTGTTTATTTGGACGACATTCTTATGTTTAGTAAGACACGAGAAGAACACTTCCGGCATGTGCGTAAAGTGTTGGAAAAGTTACAGCAGAACAAGTTATTGATAAACTTGAAGAAATGTACGTTTTTGCAGAGGGAGTTAATTTATCTGGGATTTGTGATAGCGGAGAACGAATTGAAGATGGATCCGGAGAAAGTGACAGCAATCAGAAATTGGCCGTCACCGAAGAATTTGTTTGAGGTACGTAGTTTCCACGGATTAGCAAGTTTTTACAGGAAGTTTATTAAAAATTTCAGCGGAATTTGTGCTCCTATGTTGGAGACCATCAAAAAGGCCAGCCAACCTTTTCGATGGACAGAAGCAGCAGAAAAGAGCTTTCAGCTATTGAAAAAGAAAATAACAGAAAGACCGATTCTTAGGCTACCAGATTTTCAAAAATTATTTCAAGTACGTTGTGATGCTAGTGGAACAACAATCGGGGCTGTACTCAGTCAGGAGGACAAACCGGTGGCATTTTTCAGTGAAAAACTGAATGAGAGTAGGCAGAAGTACTCCTCATATGACAAGGAATTCTACGCAGTGGTACAGACGCTAAGACACTGGAGGCATTATTTGTTGGGGAACGAGTTCGTGCTGTTTTCAGATAATTCTGCATTACAATATGTAATGCAGCAACACAAACTTAATCATAAACATGCCAAATGGGTGGAGTACTTACAGAGTTTTAATTTTGTGCTGAAGCATATCAGCGGGCAAGCGAATAAGGTGGCCGACGCGTTGAGCAGAAAAGCTTTACTATTGCAGGAAAGCATTGTGCAGGTTTTGGGCTTTGAACATCTACAGGATCTTTATAAGACAGACACAGATTTCAGAGAAGCCTATGAGGCATGCCAAAATCCTTTGATGAGAGGGAATAGTCCTTGGTTGGACTATAACATACAGGAGAAATTGCTTTTTAAGGGAGGACAACTGTGTATCCCCAGCTGTTCTATGAGGGAGAATATCATTCGTGAAAAGCACAGTGGGGGATTGGCTGGACACTTTGGTATTGACAAGACTTTGGAGCAACTTAGTCACTTTTATTTTGGCCAAGAATGCGATGGGACGTACAACGTTTCGTGGCTAAGTGTAAGGTGTGTCAACTAGCGAAGGGACATAGCCAGAACACAGGATTGTATACGCCATTGCCTATTCCAGGCAAACCTTGGGATTCAGTGAGTTTAGATTTTGTGTTGGGACTGCCAAAAACACAGAAAGGATATGATTCGGTAATGGTAGTGGTAGATCGTTTCTCGAAAATGGCACATTTTGTACCTTGTCGGAAAAATAGTGATGCCACTTACGTGGCCCAATTGTTTTTTAATGAGATTGTCCGATTACACGGGTTACCAACAACCATCCTATCAGACAGAGACGTGAAGTTCACGGGACATTTTTGACGTACCTTGTGGAAAAAGATGAACACCCAATTAAGCTACAGTTCTGCTTACCATCCGCAGACCGACGGGCAAACAGAAGTTGTGAACAGAAGTCTAGGAAATCTGTTACGCAGCTTAGTCGGAGAAAATTCTAGAATGTGGGACCGAGTGCTAGCGCAAGCAGAGTTTGCTTACAACGATTCGCCGAATCATAGTACGAGTCTCAGTCCCTTCCAGATTCTTTATGGTATGCACCCTCGTGGAGTGCATGAGCTTCGGGATCTTGGTTTACAGGAACGACGAAGTGCAGATGGAGAAGATTTTGCAAATGCAATGAGGGATTTACATGAACAGGTAAAGGCAAAATTACAGGACAACAGCTCGAAGTATAAGGAACATGCAGATTTGAGGAGAAGAGAAGTTCATTTTGAGGTAGGGGATGACGTTCTGGTACACTTATGTAAGGAACGGTTCCCTAAAGGTACGTACAATAAACTGAAATACAAGAAGATAGGGCCTTGTAAGATCTTGCGGAAGTTTTCAGCGAATGCCTACGAAATACAAATACCACCTGGAGTAGGCATATCACCTATCTTCAATGTGGCAGATTTGTTTCCATATACAGGCGAACTGTTGGAAGAAAGGAAGGATGAACCCCGGACAATCCACGCGGAACACCCAGGAAGACAGCGAAATTTGGAAGAAACAAATGCCTTATGTCCAACCTCCTGAGATCGAAGGCATCCTCGAAACTCAGGTAGTTAGGCGTACTTGGCGGAAAAATTATTTTCAGTACCTGGTCAAGTGGAAGAACCGTCCGATTGAGGACAGCTCATGGCTTGACGCCAGGCAGATTGAACGAACAGGGACATCAGTGGAGGAGCTCATGAACCGGAGTCATGATCTTTTCTCACCCCGGGAGCCTGATGCAGGAGCATCCAGCTCACAGTGACGAGGCAGAAAGACTCCAACCAGGTTCACAAGCGAGGAACTGAACTGTTAAATTTTGTTGGGAATAATTTTTCTTTTACTTTATTTTACAAGTCATCAACAGTTAGATGTCTTTACTTTTCCAGTTTAGGATTACTGTAGTTTCATTATTGATTAAAAGGTAGTTTCTGTAATTAGGAAAAATAACCTTAACTGTCCTACAAGTCTTGTAATGTCCAAATGATTATAGTTACGGATAGGAACATAAGTTATGTAACTGTCTTTATAATAGAAAGAAACAAAACTGCAAGCCTTAACTGAAGACAGAGGCTATAAAGCCAAAAATACATGTAAGGAAAAGGGGTTCAGTTGAGAAGAGAATAAGTTGAGTAAATTTACTAATAGAATTGTCAAGCATTCAAAACCAGAGAAGTATTGTCCATCAATATTACCTTCTAAATTATTTGTTGATCTCTCATTCATATTTTTCATCATTTAATAGACCTTTGTATTATTATAAACTAAGCATACTGTCATGGCTACGGTGCAAGTACGAGTTACAGTTAAATTATAGACAAGCAGAGAAAATCTTAAGTAAATTCCAGGTCACAAGACAAGCAATCACGCCTACATACAAGCGCACAGCAATACAATTAAGGAAGAGCGAATACATTCAACGCACAACCACTAAATGAAAGACAAGCAAACAAATTGAATGCCCAGCAACGTAACCGAACAACAAGCGAAGACATTACAGGTATCAATCACCATAACTTTCTTTCATCAAAAACGAATTTCATTTACATTGTCCAGAATAGCAATTCATAGCTAGAATCGATAGGGCCGAGTTCCCTCACATATACAGAGACCAACATAGTCACGGCAAGTGAAAATTCAGACAGAAACTACAACCATACAGGTCAAGCATAAAACCCTAGGTTAGGGTTTGAAACAGAATGGTAACAGGGTTACGTTGAAGCCACATTTCCACACATAGAACTCAACTCAGAACGACAACGACAAACCCAGGGCCACACAGTGACCAGACAATAAACTAGTGGATGAGCCGTCCTTCGAACAGTGACCTATATTCAACAGAACAAAACAAGTTGCAGGCCTACCAAAATATACGCAACCAAATGACCTTGAACACAGAGACATGCACCGTCGAGGTCGCCTGAGAGGACCTGCAAGAACCAGGCGTGAATGAGTTCGAGCCACAGAAAAGCTCAGAGGGACGAAACCCTCTAGAATCAACATAAAGACTGATAACGAAAAAAAAGAAAACCCTTACCTGGAGAACGCGAGAGGAGAAGCCACATTTTTGAAGTAGAGAACGCCACATAGCAACTGAAGAGAGGAGGAGCAATTTGGGGTTAGACCCAGAACGAGGAGCAAACAAAAATTGAAGCATGGAGAGACATTTTACTTGTAACAAAGACTGAAGGCGCTTCCCAGATATTCCTGTGCTTGCAGCCACAGACAAGGCAACTTTACCAGAAGGTGAATGAACCTAGAAAACATTACCAACAACCAAACTTGGAGTGATAGACCAGAAGATCAGTAGCACACACAGAAACGGAATAGCGAAAGTTACATGACAGAACTGAAAGACTAAATTCGAGCCCCATTCGTTTCATGACCAATCACAGTTACAGTGACTATTACAAGCACGCAAACCATTGATATTTTACCAAAGGCAGAGCTAACAAAGTGAAAGAGCGACTTACCGAAGAGCGAGTACAAAAGCCAGGAAAGAAAACCCCAGAGCCAAACATCATTGTTACAAACAGGCGGACAAGTAACCAAACGCGCAGGGAAGGCCTCAACCAACAACCAGAACCAGCTCAAACACAGTAAACTGCCATAAAATTGTATCACAGAGCCGAAGGAACCATAACACATCGCACCCACCATTTTCCATACACAGAGCTCGCAAACCCTCGGAGCCAACAGAACGATAAACAGAGAAGAGTCGAGAAGGCGCGCAAGATTAGGGTAGTATAGTTTACCAAGGTAGGGTACTGCCACATTTACGTTTGCATTCAATGCACAGCTACCACAACTACAGAGCCGCGGGAAAGACAACAGTTCACCGCCACGTCAACAAACCAAATATCATATAAAGTGCAAAAGCTACGCTAAGTGGGCTGGGTCCCATCAATATTTTAAATTTATTTTGGAGATTATACATTAATATATTTAAATAGAACAAGTTCTTTGTGTTTTGTTTTGATTTATTTTTGTTTTTGTTTTTGTTTGTGAAAATTGAATATATAAAATGGTTGATTGATTATAAGCTAATAAAGTTGGTTGCTTAGATACATTTGAGTTTTGTTAGGTTCAAAACTCATTTTATTAAAGAAAGGAATTTAAAAGAAAAAATAATTATAATAATTAATGATATTTTTTAAACTATAGTGGTTTCTTTGATTTGATAACTTTTGGTATTATTATTTGCAGTTGTCTATAATGCGACTTTTTGAAAGCATTTCCGGTGGGTTTTTCCGGTCAAAATCCGGCAGCAATTTATTGGAATCGCAAGTTTGATAGTTAGTTTCTGCACAATCAAAGCCTCCCAGGGGTTTTTCAGGGTACTGAATCCAAATATGTAGTTAAAAAACCATTTTAATTGCAACAAATCAAGATTTAACCTCAATTTCTTCTGTCGGATTCCGTCACCGGAATCTCAAAAAGTCGCATTATAGACAACTCCTTAATATTTTGACATTTTAGTTAAAAAGTGTTTATTTATTTAAGAAAAAGAACAATACACCATTAACTATGCATCATTTCACCTTAAATATTTTAAACACGGAAATATAAATATGTATCTTTCCTATTTTCTTTTATATTATGTTCATTTTAACTCCTCTCTTCCAAAAATATAGGTATTTATAGACTTACCATTAAGGATGATAGAATAATTGGTTATACTGTGAAAAAAGGGGTCATCATTGTGCCAATATGTTAGCAAATTTGATAAGCAATAGAATTACATACTGAAGCAATTAATTATATATTAACCTCTATCATTGGGAAATACCTAAGTTGTTACAAGGCAATAATGAAATTGGGAGAGAGTAATGGCAAAGATAAAGTGGAGTCTTCATGGTAGTCATACCTTAAGGAATTGGGAACTAGATGAAATGTTTATATAGTAGTGAAGAAATATAAGGAGGTTTATCAAGTTATCGTAGGGCTTGGAGATAGACTAACATAGGGCAAGGCATAATTAGATGAGACAAATGAAGAGCATAGGAAGATAATAGACTACATAAGCAAATAGTTTCTATAAGTGGAGACAAAATGACACAAGTAATATATGGTGTTATTATACTCAATGAGACAAGTAATAATAATATTAATAATCTAATTTTAAGGTCACAACCTAGCCAAACAAAAAATGGATGTATGAGAAAACCTCATTTGTGGGACAAGGGACCCTCTTTACACAATAATTTGTCTACTTAAGTCTACCAAGGCGTCCATATCCTCTTCCCCTCTAGATTTGAACGAATGACCTCCTTGGAAAAAACACATGTTCTTAATCATTAGACTCACTCAATTTGTAGTTTATTCAAGTTTATTCACATGTTACCTTAATACAAATTTATTCACATGTTACCTTAATGTGACCTTTGGAAGAGTGGACAAGCATGATTTTATGATAATGAAAAAATGGGTAGATTTCATGAAGACTTTTCCAAATTTTAGTATGTCATTGACTTTCAACCTAGATGGCAAGGGTAGTTCATCAAACAAGAAGGAAAAAGATAATGTTAAGAAAGACTAATTATAATTCTCTCTTGATTATTTGTTTTCTATGTTGTTATTAAAAATAAATAAATAAAAAGCCTACAATTTTGTTTTTTGAATTTCTATGAACTCTTAGGATTCCAATCTCTTAAGTAAGCAAATTCTTTTGGTTAGATTTTATAAATATGTATTTTAATTTTAATATAATTTCTAATATTGCTAAAATAAAACAAGGATAACATTATAGTAAATGTAATATGATTTATGTATTGAATTCCCTACAAAAGCTCTAGGCGTCCCTGTTATGGTTGCATTTAAAGGTGTGAAAAAGTGGCATATTAAATTTAACAAACTTTGAAAAGAATATACTCTCATTAGAATAGGAGATTATCATTAATAGGAAGGTTGATATGCATACTTTCATTTCTATCAATAATGTGACTATTCTAAAGCTATGTGTTGGTAGTATTTGTATGAATTATTACATGTGATGAAGGCATAGTCAACAACTTTTTGTGGAGTGGGGAAAAAGATGAAAAGAAATGGCATTTATTGTCTTAATAGAAAGTCACAACTTATAAATGGGTAAGAGTTTTAGGCATGAGATGTTTGGGACACTAATTGAACTAGAGATCCAATGCATGCTTTTCACGGGGAGGCTATAGGTCACGTTCAAATCTAAGCAAGTCCCTTATGGTTATGAAACATAATTATATTTGGTGGTTGAACTATCATCCATCAAATATTTAGGGGAAAAAGGTGGGGGTGTGGTCTCATGAAAAATTTTCTTCGAAAAAAAGGGAGCCCAAAGAGTTAAACCAATCAAGTGAATCATCCATCTAAAGCAGGTCACTAATGAGGATATTATAAATTATAGACTCAAATTTGGTTGAATCCCTTAAAATTACTAATCATTACTAAGATAAGGGTTATGTTACTCTTTATTTTGATATTTAAAAAAGAGGAAAAAAGATACCATAAAATTTAAAAAGGTTTAAAACTTATAAACAAAACCCTAACAACAAAATGCTCTAGTTTGGAAATTATTGATAGCGGTGGCAAGAGCCTAGGGAAGGGGAAGAGGGGTGGGGAGAGTTCTTTTAGGCCTCAAAGGAAAAATTGAAATAAACTACTCCTAGAATCTAGGGGCATTGAACAACCCGACCAAAAATGTATGCCCTCCTTCAAGGTCTCTCATTGGCCACTTCTTTCCTAATTAGGTCCCTCATTATAACAGGTGATTCCAATAACGCCATCTAACATTCGCCTATAGGAACTTCTCTTTTGAAATCTAAGTGGAGACATATTCATTCCAAAATCTTAGAAAAACTTTTGAGAGAACTCAATTCTACGACAGATAGGTGGCCAACCATGCCTTATATCTAGAAATCAGGACCATGAAAGTAAATGAATAAAAAAGGGTGGAAATGATTCCATAAACCATTGTAAATGGGCACACATTTAATAAGAGTGGAGCTACTGCACTCTGTATGCCTACATTGTGGCAAGTGTGAGCCTTATTCGGTCAAAAATTATGAATTTAATTCGACTCATTAACTCGTGAGAAGTAATCATAGAGGAATTCATTTTTGGGTCTTTGGGATCTACAAGAAGTAGCATTCAATTATGTTCATTATTAGAATCCCCTTTTAGGAGCTGTGGTGGAGTTTATCCATGTGAATATAGTGGGATTTTTAGGCCTGACTCGTTTTATACAACAATCAACCCTTGCAAGATAGAAAATGGAATTATGCCACTAAGGTCAAGACTATATTGACAAAATTATGGGAAACCAAGAAAAACGTGGCTTCATGTATTCCCTTCATCTGTGTGACATGTAATTTGGAAATCAAGGCGCTCAAAGTGGCAATCTTAGCCCAATCATGAATACTCTTTCATCCAATCGAGGTTATCTATGTTAGTGTTGCAATTGGAACATGTGAGTTAATAAGTGTATGGATAGAATTTGAAAGTCAATTATGCTTGTTCATTATCCAGGAAGCATGGACTCCAAAAAAGGAAAGAAAATATGTGAGGGAGATGAAGCTCATGGAATATATGGTGTTGTGAGAATATGAATTGTTGTGCTAGGAAGGTCTGTTGTTTAAAGGCCCAAGTTGACACATTAACCAATATTTTCTCCACTCACTAACAAAAAATTAGGAAATAAATTCAAAAATCCAATGTCTTTTCACCAATTACAAAATGCCTTGGCCATGTAGTAGGGCAAAGCATATGGATGTGACCAGAAAGTGTTTTCTACAAATTCATCCCAATCTTCCCTAGTCGAATTATTTGACCTCAGTTGGGTAGGTTCAGTTGATAATTCGATTATCATATATGAATATAATTCCTCATTGATTTAGTTATGTTAAATGTCTACCAAATGTTGTTCATATTTAAGCCTTTCTATGAAGTGTATCCATATGGATTTTTTTGGAGTCATGCAATAATTCAGAAACACAACCATCATACTCACATTAGTTTAGTTAAATATTATAGTACATTTTGATTTAGATAAATATATATTATATTATCTAATAATATTAAACTAATACCAGTTATCTTATAACTATGAAAAAAAAAAATAGAAATAAAATTATAAATCTTAACATTATTAAAAAAATCTTATATTTAAATATATATTCCATAAAAATCCATAAAGCATTATAAAACAATTTTGATTTCATTAAATGTTAAAATAAAATAAAATTATTTAAAATTTATAAGCAAAACCTAACAACAAAATCCCTTAATTTGAAAATTATTGAAATCCCTTGATGAGTGGGGAAGACTCTTATGTTTAAAATAGATGTTCAATGAAGATCCATTAAACATCGTAAAATAATTTGATTACCTTTTAAGTGTTCAAACATTTGGAATATATGTTAAAACAAACTATCTTTTATTAGCATTTATTTTAACATATTAAGGACAAAAACCTAAGAAGCTTATGGGATGTTTCTTTTAACCTACATTCACCCCTAAGAGGCGGAGAATCTCAGGACAATAATCAACCATATAAAAAATAAGATTATTGAAGGAATAATCAGTTACAAAATAATGGAAGAAGTTAGAAAAGTGGCCCGCCCGCTTGAATGCCTCACAGGAAAAGAGTATCTTAATAAAGAATTTTAGTTAAGGGAGGAATATTTTTACTATTTAATTAAAATAAAATAAAATAATTATTTAAGTAAAATTAAAATAAAATAATAAAAAATAGTTAAATAAAATTAGTTTGAAAATTAAAAAAAAATAGGTATATATAAAATATTTAAGTTAAAAATAATAAATATAGTTAAATAAAATAGTTTGAAATTTAAAATATGTATATATAAATATAAGGATTTTTTTTTGTAGCATATTCAATATTTTTTATTTGTTATTAAGAGTATAAGTTATATCTAGAATATTTTTTTTCCTCTTGTTACATTTAGATATCAAAATTTTCCCTCTTTAATCATATTTTCAATAACAAATTTATTTTGGCTATCAATTTGACTCTTTGGTCGATGAATATAACTTGCTTTTTAATTGAATACTTGAGTTCATTTCCCATCAACCACTTATCCGTACAATCAGATTGGTTGTCCATTGACTACATACTCAACTGATTTTCAACAATTGTGCAAATGTATTTTACTACCCATCAATAGTATATGTGAAATTATTGTTCTTCAACTACCTATTGATTGTATACTTGAGTCTATTGCTTTTCGACTAACCATCGACTATATAGATGATTTAACTATTCTAGAATAACCATTCCCAACATATAATGCAATTATACAAGTTGAACAACCTGGGGAAGCAAGAGCGGGAGGGGTTTTCTTTTGCCTCGATGAAGAAAGAGTGTTGAAATTTGCTTGGGGTCTAGGTGTATCAACAAACAATTAGGTAGACTACCTAGCATTATGGTAACGATTGGAATTGGTGTATGCCAGAGAGTTAGGACACTTGATAGCCTTGGGGGACTCCAAGATAGTAATTCAATAGGTGATTAAATGTTGATGAAATAATGATCAATTTCTACATCCAACCTTGCACTGAATCAAGTTGCCGGTAGATCAATTTGATAAAATATATTTTTATCATATAAAGAGGAATCTTAATGTTGAAGTGGACACCATGGAAAATCGAGGAGTGCAACTAAATCCCAGAGAATTAAGGGTAGACAATGAGGATCCAATACATAAGTCAATTCCTTAATATCACACAAGCAATAAAAAATGACTTGTTTATTGAGGCGCATTAAGCTAGGGTTAGATCACAATATTAATGCTAGAACTTCTTGACTTAAACAATATATTAATTAAGATTATGGAGTGGTGTCACTGTGATTTGGAGATCCTTCCTGTAATAGTCACTTCGAGTGACGACATAAGACTGGAATAGGCACCGAATAGATGGAACAAAGAAGATTTAATATATGGGGCAGTTCAAATGTGTAAACTCATACTCTTTGCTTCAGAATATCGATTTGGCAGTGGTTTATGCATCAAAATCGACTAGATCAGTGTAATTCACTTAATGGATTCGAACCAAGTGGCCTTGGTGAATTCTGTAGACTTGGAATGTGGGCAGGAAGGATGTTTGGGTAGTATATATGGAGAGTTTGGGAGTGCATGAGAGTAGTGAGAAATCCACACAATTACTCATCATGTTGTGTTGACAATTTCGGGGAATACTTATAGATATGGAATGCAATGCAAGAGAAGCAGAGGAGGAGCTCGACGTTTAATGGCCAAGATGAAAGGGGCGGTGGATTTTATGATAACCTTGATTTCACCTAAAGCAGAGATGTTCATGGCAGAATCTAGGGCGAGCAATGAATTGCTCTCTCATTGGTTAGGTCTATTGGAACTAAAACTGGATCAACTACAGTTGGCATTTGAAATGATGGAGTTTTAGGTCAATAATTAGGGGAGGGAGGTTAAAGAGAATGACATAGTGCAAAATCTAGTGAATGAAGGAAGTCAAAAGCAGTCAGTGAATGCAGAGAAGATGGAGGAGGATAATGTGGATGTTGATGTCCCTAGAGATAGCCACGAGCAACTCAACGAGGAGGCAATCAAATCCAAGTTGCTCCTTCTATGGAGGATTTTTAGCTTTTAAAAAAATCTCCAACCTTTTGCTATGATATGTCAATATGTAGTATTTAATGGTGTTTTTTGGAAAGTCTATGGATGTAATATTTTTAGAATAGTAGAATGTAGTCCAAGAGGAATCCAAAATGTAATGTTGTGAGAATTTTGGACATGAGATGAATTTTTTTTGGCACAGACTGTAAAAGGTTCTGGTCTTCAAACCAATTTATTGTAATGCCAAAAATACCCGCTCCTTTAAAAAAATATATGTATATTTTCTTCCAAATAACATGAAAAACCATGCATAATGACTAATACACACAAAAGAATATGTGTCATGTTTCATTGAATTAACAACATTTTTTTTTTTTTTTGAGGAGAGTGTATTTTGTATTAAAATGTCCTGAGTGAAAGGCTAAGAACGTACATGCCAAAATTGATTGGAGAGACTATTTGCAAATTTTATAATTCTAGTTCTACCCAATCTCTATTTTCTAGATGCTTCATTTATAACCAGTGAGGGCTAAAAGTCCCTTTACAATGCTTATAACAACGCCATAAGTGGTCAATAAAAAAACAAACTTGCAATTCATCCACTGTGCTTAATTATGAATTTGGTAACCCTTGAGGATGCATTCATCTTCATGATTTTCCTACTGGAGCTTTTCGCTTTGAGTATGCACCTCGTCTAATTTAGGGAGTAGGACATTCACTTGAATTTCCAAACTATAACTAGAATTTTGATTGCATTTTGTTTCTATAATAGAGAAGGTGATTTCCTGTTGAACACTAATGTTAAGATCCTCATTAAGATTGTCGTTGTTAGCCATATTCTTCTAACCTGCAATAGAAATGTGTTGTAATACACTAAAAAAAGGGTCTAGAACCCTAGACCTTCTCCGACTAGGATTTAGAAGTGTGGGTGTGGAAACTATATTTCAGGAGGGAATCCATCAATATCCCTTCTCCATCCATTAGAATACCAAGCAACAAAACAACCGACTTCAGTATGGCCATTATGCCTCTTGATCCAAAATGTATAGCAGAGAGGGGCACAAAAGGAATAGGAAGACAAGAGTCTTGGCCTACGAGGGGGAAGACCAAAAAGAAACATACAAAAAATGCATAAGGCCTCAATACATAGGTAGGTGACAACCAAACCGATAGGAAAATGCTCAACAAGGAAGGGACAAAAGTTTTACCTTTAAGATAAGTGTTCCGTGGGGAAGATTGAAGACCTCAGCTTGGAAATGTCACAACCACAAAACAATGGAGATGTCATTCAAAAATGATGGCTTTATAGCTCAAGCAAGGAAACCAACCTAAGCATTTTCCCACCCACCACCCCACACATGCACGAGTTTCAACTGTAGATTCCCCTACATTTGTAATTATGTAATGAAAAATTCTCCTCCATTAATGACATCCCACTTTTCCTATTGACTCAAGAACTTCCACTAGATTTTCATCTATTGATGATTCTTTATGGTCTTCACTTGATCTCCCATCATGGTTGTGTCTGGAGGATCCATGAGCATGATTTGCTTACATCCACTAGATTTCAATCTGAAAGTTCTAGAGGTGGACCTTTTCATAGGGAGTGTGTGCTCCATGCAGATACTTCTAAGATGCGTAAAGAGGAAGCCCTCCATATTAGAACCCATGTTTTGATTCATAATGAATATAGGGGAAAGGATAATTTTTAATCTGTCCTTGGGATGTTAAGTCTCCCCAAGGGAGGGTAGATACCATATTATCCATTTCATTTGCTAGCGACTTGTTGGTGCTTAGAACATGGAAAAATTGGATTCTGGGGACGATACAAAGGAGATTAAGAATAAATTTGATAATTTGGGATAGATTTAGACCCTAAGGAAGTGTTATAATTATAATTTTATATAGGATTGGAAGAGAGTCACCAATCAATATGGTCTCTAGGACATTCATTTGCACTGCTTGTTTCATTCCTTGGTATATGACATAGGCTTCCACAACATTGTTGGTTGCCTCTCCCAATCCCCATGCAAATTTAATTTCTCTTTTGTTCTTAGGGTGAAGTACCACCCGCCCTCTCTTGTTATCCCTAGATTTCCTTTTGTTGCCCCATAAAAAAATACAATATATTTTTTGTGATGAGACATCCATGTCTTGAATTCATCTCTCGTGTTCTAATTTTCCAACTCCACTGGGGTTTTTTGTAAACCGAAGGGGTGGATGATATATTCAAGGAGTTTACCTAGGCTAATTCTTGGGGATCCAAATTTTAATCTTCATCCTTTATTTCTTTGGCATAGAAAATTTCCCCTATAAGTCTAATTTTGTTTGCTACAACTTTGATGTGATTTTCTTCCCCATTTTGAAAAATGATTTTACTTTTGGCTAGCAAAAATTTCTAGCTCACTACTTTTATAGTTATTTCCCATATCCTTTTCATTTTCTTCTTTCTTGGGAAGGATCTTGTGTAGCACCCGAAGCATCTCCCAACTAGATTTGGAACACTATTAGACACATTGATTTTGTTGTTGAGAGAGATGAAGACCATAAGTCGAGTTTCCATGGAAAGGGACATTTAAGGAAGAGATAATCAATATACTCCTGATATTTTTATAGAGAATGCACCATGATGAGCAATGAATTCCATACTTTGAGAGGTATTCTGTAGTCAAGATTTTTTTATAAGCCAATCTCTAGCATAAGTCATTGATCTTAGGAAGGGTACCAAGATTCCATATTTTTCCCCAGATTTTCGATGGTGATGATACCTAATTGGATAATAGTATATGGTAATATCGTATTTTAATCAAGAAGAGTGAGCACCCCTAACCACATGAATCCTCCTCCTCAACTGAGGCTGGGGCACACCTTGCTAGAAGTGATTCCATTTCTTTACTTTCTTTTATTAGCCTTTCTGGGATGCTTCCCCAATTCCAGGACTCCCATGTAACATTTTCCTTCTAGAATGAAATATCTTCGAAAGTGGTATTGTTATGAGAGTAGAGCCATTATAGAATGGGATGAAGGGAGGGGTTTAGGCCTAGAGGTTGGCCTCCCATGATGTTATCATATCTTAGGCTAGTTTTCTTTCCATTCCTAAGTAACTAAGTTAATTTAGAAGTGATCAACAAAATATATGCTTCTAAAATTCTTCATATATGAGATTTGGCCCTATTTGGTAGGGGATGAAGGATGCATGAATGCCTTTGCCCATCAAAGTATTTACGATGAATGACCTATTTCCACCAATCACTATTTCCTTGAATTAAGTACCAAACTAATTTTACTCCCAAACCAATATTCATAAGAGTCAGATCTCATACCCAATCCTTGCACATTTCTAGGAAAGTGAACCATCTTCCAATTAATTAAATGATTTTTTGTGTGTTTGTTTCCCTCCATTTCCACATAATTTTTTTTATTTCTTGATTCATTCACTATTTCATAGTCATGGGAGTGAGGGGAGACCAAGAACTGATAGTTAGGGAGCATTGTGAGGATGGATTTTATCAAAGTTATCCTTCCTGTTAGATTTAACCATTAATCCCCACATTTCTCAAACTTAGCTTTAAATTTCTTTAACAAATTGTTCCGTGAAGGGTTGGGAGAAGATTTTAGACATATGGGAATCCCAAAGTATTTAAAGTTGGTCCAAGATTCTTTACCCAATATTTCGAGGATTTTCCAGATCTTCCCTTGCAACCCTTTTATGGTATTCCAACTATATAGATTACTTTTATTGCTTTGATTATTATTTATACTTCCTACAGATAATTTCTTTAGTTGACTGGTTTTTTTTTTCTCTTTAACCGTAGGGTTCGACAGTTGACCACAAAGAGTGACAGTTGATTACAAGCTTCTGAAGCAAGAATGGGATGAAGGGAGGGGTTTAGGCCTAGAGGCTGGCCTCCGATGATGTTGTCATATCTTAGGCGAGTTTTCTTTCCATTCCTATGTACCTAAGTTAATTTAGAAGTGATCAACGGAATATATGCTTCTAAGATTCTTCATATATGAGATTTGGCCCTAGTTGGTAGGGGATGAAGGATGCATAAATGCATTACCCCATCAATGTATTTACGATGAATTACCTATTTCCACCAGTCATGATTTCTTTGCATTAGGTGCTAAACTAATTTGACTCCTAAAGCAATTTTCATAAGAGTCAAATCTCATACCCAATCCTTGCATATTTCTAGGAAAGTGAACCATCTTCCAATTAATTAAATGATTTTTGTGTGTGTTTGTTTCCCCCCTTTCCACATATTTTATTTATTTATTTCTTGAGTCATTCACTATTTCACAGTCATGAGAGTGAGGGGGACCAAGAAATGATAGATAGGGAGCGTTGTGAGGATGGATTTTATCAAAGTTATCCTTCATGCTAGATTTAACAATTAATCCCCCCATTCCTCAAATTTAGCTTTAAATTTCTTTAGCAAATTGTTCCATGAAGGGTTGGGAGAATATTTTAGACATATGGGAATCCCAAAGTATTTAAAGTTGGTCCAAGGTTCTTTACCCAATATTTCAAGGATTTTCCGGATCTTCCCTTGCAACCATTTTATGATATTCCAACTATATAAATTACTTTTATTGCTTTCATTACTATTTATACTTCCTACATGTAATTTTTTTAGTTGATCGATTTTTTTTCTCTTTGACTGCAGGGTTCGACAGTTGACCGCAAACAGTGACAGTTGATTACAGGCTTTTGAAGCAAGATTTTGAGTATTAACATTGTTGGGTTCATATCATGGATATTGTTTAGTTGATTTTGTTGGATAGGTTTATGGTTGTTGATATGGATCATTGTACTCTCTTTTGTTGAATCATTCGATGACAATCTAATAAGAATAAGAATTTGAAAGGGTTTTCCCCATAGTGGGTTTTGCCTGGTTTCCGACCAATCTTGGTGCCTCTATGTGTTGATAATTTTCTTCTATTGTTCCTTTATGTTTCAGTTGCATTGATGATGATATTTTTCTTTCTACATAGTTGCACATGTCGCTGAATAATGATGTAAATCTGAATAATGTTATAGTGTTATGGAGTGAATTTAATGTGTAAATGAAGAAATGAAATTATCAAAGCAAAGAACAATATAAACCTAAGAAAAATTTAACATGATATTAGAGTTGGCCTTAAGAAAATTCATTGCATATCACCCCTATGAATACACTTTTGATGGAAGTGTGAGAATATTGTTCAGGGATCAGTATTTTAGCTAAAAAATGAAAGTGATCAGAATTGCTTCAGACCTGAATGAACGGATAGAGTTCATCACCAGGATTCCAACGCCATGAATGGTTCAAAAAACTGACATCGTATGCAAAAGTTAGAGCTTCTAAAAGTTTGGTCAAAAAGTCAGTTTGACTAGAGTTGACTGGATGCCCAATCAACATGTAGAGATATTCTCCAGTTTTAGCCAGTGACACTGTGACAAGTGCCATATTCAGATTTTCCAGATGGTTTTTGAAGAGCGCACAGGTTGAAAGGGAGGCCCACGTTCTTATGATTAATGCATACGTGATGTTGATGGCGGGGTGGTGGGAGCTAGCCCTGTGGGCCAGCCCCCACCCCATACGACCTCATCCCAAAAAGGAAGTGAGATTAGCACCATAATCAAGATTAGAATTTAATTAATTCATAATTAAGTTGGTGGAATTTATGGTGGAGCCACTAAATCCAGAACCACCACCAAACTTGGAGGACTTAACTAGAGTCTCTCTAGATTTAGCGGAGGTTTTATAGGAAAAATTGTTTAAGCCTTAACTGAGGCAATTCTCAGCCAAATTTCAAAAATTAATAGTGGTTTTTGGCTATTTGGAATGCTAGAAACTCGTTGGAGTAGGTTGCAAAGGTATAAGAGGTCACTACAGGTGTTTTTTGTCACTTGAAGATTTTTGAAGCCTAGAGCCACTTGGTGTTGGAGGCCATTCCCAGAGCAGTTGGTAACCAAATTGAGTAAACAAACAATCATTTATGATAGATTTGAATGTTTAAACTCATTGGAATAGGTTCCAAGAGCATTGGATGCATGTAACAACAATTTGAGCACTATTGAAGCTAATACAAAGGCCCACACTGTGAAGTTGGACCAAGGAGATGTAGCCCAGGAGGGGTGAACTCCTACAACAAAAAATTGTGTATTGAGCTCTGTTATTTGTTCTTGCTGTGTTTTTATATGATGTTGTTTGGCCATTTAAATTCATTCTTTTAAGTTCATGCAAAACACTAAATTTCACCAAGTTAGATGAATTGACAATCACATGCTCATGGATAAACTCTTTATGGATAAGCAAACCAAAGAAAAGAAAATTTGATATCTGGAAATGACACTAGCACATCATTAACTAGCAATCAATTTCAGATCAAATATGGAGGAGACCTAAAATAATTCTATAGTTTGAAGCAAATTCTATGTAATTTGGTTATTAGGGTTTGATGAATATTATGATGTTAGGCTTTAGTTTATGGAAAATATTTGAGATATACAATCTAAAAACCCTAGTGTGATCAATGTGAAGATGTTCAAGCACTTGTGACAAATTTGATGAAGCCCTAGCTGGGATAGTATTTATTAGGCCTGATTGCTAACGAAGTTGGTGAATATGTTGAAGGCAAAAATGTTATATGGTTAATGGACAATCATGACTCTTGAAGGTTGGTTCAAGAGGGAGCTACTCTCCTCTCATTAAAAGATAAGTACCTTTTAGATTTATTTTACCTCCTTGTGATTTTATTCTTGTTTGGGTTTATTTCTTTGATTATTATTTATACTTCCTGCATATATATGTGAGTATTTGATACTTCTAACTCCTTGACTAGATGTGATAAGTGGATTCTTCTTGAGGATCATGGCTAGTGTAGGAAGAGAAGGTTTAGCACTAGTCGAAAAGGAAAAGAGGCACTTGACGAAAAGTTGACAAAGTGCTCCAAGCTGCCAATGTCAAGGTGCACACGTATCTAATACTACAAGGTATGTATGATGCTTCGTTTCAGTGCTATGTTTCAGCTGCGATATTGGATGGTAAAGTAAGCCCTAAGGTATGATGATAATGTCACCTTCAAAAATGGCTCACACATATAAAAGTTTGATTCATGATACTTATGATGAGATGGTTCACTTGGTATTGGATAAGTATCTTACATTCTATTAAGTCATGGTAAAACTACATAGAAACATTGATTTATGATATATTGGTATACCTGATATTTGGCAAAGCATCTTACTTCTTAGAGATGATAGATTTCTAGATTTTATGAAGCAAGCTAGATACATTGTTTTTTATATGGTGACTTAAACCAATGACAATGCTTGTAACAAGCATGGTAACCATGATGATAGAAGTAATATTGATATTCAAGATCTTCTTGTTGACCTTGTTTAGCTTAGTAATTATGACATATGATAAAATTGGATGCCCTAACTTGATGGAAGTGATGTAGTGATTATAACATCTGAAGTGTGATGTATCACCTGTCAGCTGCCCTATTCATATGATTCTAACCCTTGATGAAAGTTTTATGATGAAGTAGCTGATGCTAACATGTTATGGACATGATGGATATATGTTTTAGAACTTGATATAAATTGATTTCATGATCTAACAATTTTGTTGATGGATCACAGTATCATGACAGACAGGTTGATAATGATGAAGTCTAAAGTGGATGCTCATTAAGAGGGAGACTCTTCATAAGATCCCTACACCTATTATCATTTGTATTAAATATATGGAAGATTATTTTCTATTAAAATAAGTTTTCTGAACATAAATAGACAAATATCTGACACTGTTGGTCTACAACAAGTTTTGGTTTGACAAGAGAGGTTTTCCCTTAGTCTAAGCCCCAATCGCATAGAAGCAAGATTACTAGTGTGGTTACAAGCCTCCAAACGCATGGAAGAAATCCTATGGGTTTAGTTATGCCTGTAGATCACAAAATTGAAGCTTTATGCATAAAATTAGTAATGCACTAGGAGTATGATAGTTCTACAGATATGGAGTAGACAAAAGAAAGTTCTAAGCAAGTAATTTTGAATGTTTTTCTATAGGGAATGCGATTGTGTTAACTAAATTTGTGTTTGTAGGGGACTAGAATATGCATAACAACATGCCATTTTTAATTTGACCGTTGAAGCTAGTATATTACAATAATTAATAACAATTGTAAGGGTTTGACAAAATTTGGCTGATGAGTATAGATGAGCAGTGTTGGAGTTTTTACATGATGCTTGATGGCTCATAGATATTTTTTGGCTTATGTATTGATTGAATTCTCAGTGATGACAAATTAGGGATTTGGCTTGATGACTATGATTTGACTTGACATCTGATGATTTTCCTTGATGATAGTGCTATGTGAGAATAATGATTTTTAGTGACTAATATTGGTATTTAATAATGATTTTGTATTGGCTTCATTGGCTTTGTCATATTGCCCAAATGTATGCATCTATATCTAGTGGCAAGAATGATTCATGTTATGATCATGAGGATAGCTTGGTAAAGTTTAGTAAATAAATATTGTTGACATAAAAATAGTATTTGGATGTGAGCTCTACCTGACACTTGGTCCAAAAAATGTGTCACAATGATATTGACATAAAATTTTGTGACAATCAGATTTGATTTGGCATCTATACATTGACTGGGTTGATTTGGTTGCACCATATTCATTTGTGTAAAACTAAGCATATTGTTTTGATATAGTTTTATGTTTACAAAAAGAATTGTATAAAGAAAACTCCCCGAGCCTGGTGTGTTTGCATTGACAGTTTCCTTGTGAAGACAAGAATATGTGCAAATCCAAACCTCTACTTCAAAAAAGGTCAAAGGTATGACTTTGATTTTGGTTTTATATACAAGTGGTCTATTCGTAATAAGTAATGAGCCTCTGGTGATGAAAGCAAGACGGAGTTGGCCTCTCAAGTTTGAAATGACAAATCATGGCATGATGCATTACTTTTTGAAGATTGAAAAAGAAAATATATATCATGAAGCTATTGAAGACTTTCTACAAATTAGAAATGCAAATCCATGGACACTCTGATAGAATTATGCATAGATGTTGTTGGACCTATCTTGGCAACCGACAATCGAGCACCCTTCGAGATATTTGCATGACAAAATCAATTTTGGTGTGATATATTCTTTCTATTATATATGACTGCATGGATGTACTGATAATGCTTGGGATCATTATTTATGGGATGAGGACATTTGGGTGTTGCCTTAGCATGAGATCTGCCATGATATTTTGATCAAAATTCTGTAACATTAAGCACAACTGAGGTTGAGTATGATGATGCTAGCATGGATAGATGTGAAATAGGTTGAAGAAGCTCTTTGGAGAGTTTTTTGAGTAGTTTCTAGATATGACAGGGTTCATTGTGATAATATTGAGTAGGATCCAATTGGCAGAGGACTTGCATATATCTGGGGTTGAGATCTCTTCATATATTGAGATAGCGCTGCCATATGAGACAAGCTTAGGCTTATGGTTGTTGATTCTGTGAGAGGGAGGATGAATAAAGTATCCTTTTTGTGATATATATATTTTTGATATAATATTTACATGATACTACTGCTACTGTGACATGATGAGTAAGTGGGTACCATATATGAGCACAATGATATGTTTATGATCTACAAAGAGCAGGACTGATCAAGAACACTGAGCCAACTTTTCCCCCCTATCTGAGCTCCCAGGGCTAGGAATTAAGATGGAGGGCTACTGGGGTCGAGGGATCTTTGGACAATGAGGTCATAGATGTTGCTCCCCTGTCTGCCACCCATAGGGCGTATGCAGAGTATACCCCAGTTGGCATCATACCCGTAAGCTGGGCTTGTTGGGATTGTACCTCCATGTCTAGCCAATGGGTTGAGGAGGCTTAGGGGTGTGTGATACTTACATTTGGTAAGTTGGGTACCTCACCCAAGCTCAGATTATGATGCAGGTGTTCTACCACATGACTCATAAGGGTCATTGTTGGGAAGATCAATGGGAAATATGATGGGTTGAGTTGTGCTCCCTAATATCACCTATTGCTTGATATGGGGTTGGAGATGTTTTTCTCCCCCATTATATTTTGGGTTGAGACAAAGCTCCATGATGTGGTTTCAGGTTGAGATGTGCTCCCTGCTATTGTTCCGAATTGAGCTAGGCTCTTCGATGTTGATGCGGGTCATAGATTCGGCTCCTCACTAATAGTGATTCAAGGTGCTAGCAATGGCTCCCCGCTAGATAGAGGGTGGTAGCTCAGGATACCCTTTGATGTCAAATTATTATTCTTTTAGATTCAAGAATGTTCAACACATGAGTAGGGATAATCAAGAGATAAATAGGAATAAGCGGAGATGAGTAATGGTGACATTTGATGATGAGATACTTGAGATTGGATATGATTTGATGACAAGATTATTTTGATGATTACATGATGCAGTTGGAATTTATCCCTAGATAATAGGGAGTGTTAATTTGGCAGCTTAGTGATAACTTCTAACCTTGGTATGAGATTCCTCTTTTCGAGAGGACCAATTTTGACTATTGAAGCTCTAAATTTGGATAAGGGAAAGTGCATTTTTGAATTAAAGCCCACATGTGCATATTTGATCAGGTAAACCCTAAAGAAAATTGGACACCCTTGGAGAGCTATAAATATAAGTGACCTCAACCTCATTTGTACATCATCTTGGATCATTCTTCTATTCTCCTTCTTGGCTTTATCTCGCACAGTTCTAGGCATTTTCGTGGAGATTGGCTCGTACATGTTTGAAATTGCAGGGTTTGAAGCTTGCATGTGTGTTCTATGGTTTTGGTTCTTAGACACTTGCATGCAATAGGGAAATCTTAGCTGCAACCACATGCAAGTCAGCTCATCAGTGCGGTTGAAGCCTCTCAACCACATGGACATCACTTCATCTGTGTAGTTGGGACCTAGGGTTTAGTTTTTCAGTTGACCGAAGTTTTTTCTCGTTGATCACAGGGTTCAGTGGTTGACCGCAGATAGTGATAGTTGATTGCAGGCTTCTAAAGCAGGATTTTGAGTATTAGAATTGTTGGGTTCATATCATGGATATTGTTTAGTATGTTGGATAGGTTTATTGTTGTTGATATGGATCATTGTACTCTTTTTTGCTAAATCATTCGATGACAATATGATAAGAAGAATAATTTGAAAGGGTTTTCCCCATAATGGGTTTTGCCTTGGTCTCCGACTAATCCTGGTGTCTCTATGTGTGAATTATTTTCTTCTATTGCTCCTTTATGTTTCCATTGCATTGATAATGATATTGTTCTTTCTACATAGTTGCATATGTTGCTGAATAATGATGTAAATCTGAATAATTTTATGATGTTATGGGGTGAATTTAATGTGTAAATGAATAAATGCAATTATCAAAGCAAAGAACAATATAACCCTAAGAAAATTTTAACATTGTTCCCTTTTTTCATTGCCCCCTGCAATTCTAGGAGATTATATTCATTATTTATTGTCATTTTTGGCTCCTCCATCAGATGAGGAGCCTATTGTATCATTTTTCTTTTGGTTTTTGATTATTTTTTATGATGCATTATTTATTACTCCTTGGGTGACCTTTTGCTCTTTCCTTTCATCTTGTTCTTGATATACTTCTCTATTGGATTTTCTATTGACTTTCCTAGTAGACCCGGTTCTCACCACTTCTCTCTCAACCTCTATTTATGATGTGTTCCCAACTAAGATCAGATTATATTGGGGATCCATGCTTACCTATAGGGATTTAAATCTTTCTTAATCCTTTGACTCTTATGTCTCCATCACGATTTATATTTTGGAGTATCTTCGAGATCATGGATTTTTCCGTGTCTATATTGTCACCTTTCTCAAGATGTGCGTTTCCTTGAGGCTTTGTTATGGGTTTTGAAGTTCACCTTCATCCATTTCCATATCATCAAGATGCAAATGGATTCTCGAAATGAGTATTTTCCTTCTTATCTTCTCCCCCCCATTGTTACATTAAGAGTTTTCTTACTGGAGGGGATCCACATAGTTCATTGCCTGTACCTTAATACCAATTCTATTGTGATTAGGTCTTCCTCTTTTTCTGGTTCTGCCATTGGCTTTCTTATTCATGTGAGGTAGTTATTCCTTCCTTTGCAGGGAATTTCCTAGCAAAATTCCCATGTTTATGGCATAAATGACATTTAAAGGGAATTTGATCATAATCCCCTGGCTAGATGAAATACCAACCATCTAAAGAAAGCTCAACAACTTTTGGTAAGCATTTTTCTAGAACCATTTCAACACATATTCTTGCACAAGCATACATTTATTCTCTTACCTTAGCTCTGTCGATGTCTTTATCGAGATAATTCCCAATATTTTGTAGGGTGTCTTCATCCTAACAATGAAGAGTAAGTTGGGGCATCTTCACCCAGATCGGAACAATTGAGGGGACATCATTTTTGGGGTTGAAATCCAATGTCCATATGTCTAAATATAAATCTTGAGCTCCCATGAAGAAAGGTCCATTTATGAATGTGAGATCTCTATCCTCCTTTAGATCAAACAAAAATGTATAAAAACATTTTCCACAGAAAACACTTTCAATCTAACCTTTAACCAATAACTTCCATTTTTTGTTGACCCATTGGTGAACGGTTTTTGTGGGTGGATAGATCCCCATAAACTGAACAACCAATCCTATTTCATACATATTGATAGATATCGAATTGAATTTTGCAGTATTGACTTGGACCTTTGCAATATATTCTTATTTCTTCACAAATTGGTCTTGTATGGGTCCGATTCCCTTCAAACTTGATTGGACCAAATTGTTAAACGTTGCTGCTTCATCAGAGGGTTGTTTATTGGGGGAGGAGAAGGGAGGGAGGCCAAAGCCTCCCATAGATATGGACAACATGATGAAACCCTATCAAGGGCACTAGATGGGCACACAAATATCACAAAGCTAATATCAATGTTACTTAAATTCCATTTTGAAAATTTCAGATTGTAACATTTTTCGTGTTTGTCTTTGGGCTCTATCCTATATATGAATTTTTAGATAGAGGAGGAATGACTTGTTATAGAGTTTTTGTGAACCCAACGTTTCAGACTATCAAGTGAGTCCATCATCAGGGGATGCGTCAATAGATATTCTCCAGATCTTAATGATGTATACAAGAGCTAGATTTAGGTTATATATATAGGTTATTAAAGAAAAGATG
Organism: Pinus taeda; assembly: GCA_000404065.3. NCBI lineage: Eukaryota > Viridiplantae > Streptophyta > Pinopsida > Pinales > Pinaceae > Pinus > Pinus taeda. The sequence goes on from APFE031482989.1 coordinate 81,537, forward strand.
TAAGAAAATAGGTCGGCTAGATTTTCATTTAATTAATTAATGAAAATCTAGGCCTAGAGGCTGGCCTCCCATGATCTTGTCATATCTTAGGCTAGTTTTCTTTCCATTCCTAAGTAACTAAGTTAATTTAGAAGTGATCAACAAAATATATGCTTCTAAAATTCTTCATATATGAGATTTGACCCTATTTGGTAGGGGATGAAGGATGCATGAATGCCTTTCCCCATCAATGTATTTACGATGAATGACTTATTTCCACCAATCATGATTTCCTTGTATTAGGTGCCAAACTAATTTGACTCCCAAACCAATATTCATAAGAGTCAGATCTCATACCCAATCCTTGCACATTTCTAGGAAAGTGAACCATCTTCCAATTAATTAAATGTTTTTTTTGTGTGTTTGTTTCCCTCCATTTCCACATAATTTTTTTGATTTCTTGATTCATTCACTATTTCACAGTCATGGGAGTGAGGGGAGACCAAGAACTGATAGATAGGGAGCGTTGTGAGGATGGATTTTATCAAAGTTATCCTTCCTGTTAGATTTAACCATTAATCCCCACATTTCTCAAACTTAGCTTTAAATTTCTTTAAAAAATTGTTCCGTGAAGGGTTGGGAGAAGATTTTAGACACATGGGAATCCCAAAGTATTTAAAGTTGGTCCAAGATTCTTTACCCAATATTTCGAGGATTTTCCAGATCTTCCCTTGCAACCCTTTTATGGTATTCCAACTATATAGATTACTTTTATTGCTTTGATTATTATTTATACTTCCTACCTATAGTTTTTTTAGTTGACCGATTTTTTTTTCTCTCTTTGACCGTAGGGTTCGACAGTTGACCACAAAGAGTGACAGTTGATTACAGGCTTCTGAAGCAAGAATGGGATGAAGGGAGGGGTTTAGGCCTAGAGGCTGGCCTCCCATGATGTTGTCATATCTTAGGATAGTTTTCTTTCCATTCCTATGTACCTAAGTTAATTTAGAAGTGATCAACGAAATATATACTTCTAAGATTCTTCATATATGAGATTTGGCCCTAGTTGGTAGGGGATGACGGATGCATAAATTCATTTCCCATCAAAGTATTTACGATGAATGACCTATTTCCACTAGTCATGATTTCCTTGTATTAGGTGCCAAACTAATTTGAATCCCAAAACAATTTTCATAAGAGTCAAATCTCACACCCATTCCTTGCATATTTCTAGGAAAGTGAACCATCTTCCAATTAATTAAATGATTTTTATGTGTATTTGCTTTCCCCCCTTTCCGCATATTTTATTTATTTATTTCTTGAGTCATTCTCTATTTCACAGTCATGGGAGTGAGGGGGACCAAGAACTGATAGATAGGGAGCGTTGTGAGGATTGATTTTATCATAGTTATCCTTCATGCTAGATTTAACCATTAATCCCCCCATCCCTCAAATTTAGTTTTAAATTTATTTAGCAAATTGTTCCATGAAGGGTTGGGAGAATATTTTAGACATATGGGAATCCCAAAGTATTTAATGTTGGTCCATGGTTCTTCACCCAATATTTCAAGGATTTTCCGGATCTTCCCTTGCAACCATTTTATGATATTCCAACTATATAAATTACTTTTATTGCTTTCATTATTATTTATACTTCCTACATGTAATTTTTTTAGTTGACTGAATTTTTCTCTCTTTGAGCACAGGGTTCGACATTTGACCGCAAACAGTGACAGTTGATTACAGGCTTCTGAAGCAAGATTTTGAGTATTAACATTGTTGGGTTCATATCATGGATATTGTTTAGTTGATTTTGTTGGATAGGTTTATGGTTGTTGATATGGATCATTGTACTCTCTTTTGTTGAATCATTCGATGACAATCTAATAAGAATAAGAATTTGAAAGGGTTTTCCCCATAGTGGGTTTTGCCTGGTTTCCGACCAATCTTGGTGCCTCTATGTGTTAATGATTTTCTTCTATTGTTCCTTTATGTTTCAGTTGCATTGATGATGATATTTTTCTTTCTACATAGTTGCACATGTTGCTGAATAATGTTATAGTGTTATGGAGTGAATTTAATGTGTAACTAAAGAAATGAAATTATCAAAGCAAAGAACAATATAGACCTATGAAAAATTTAACATGGTATTAGAGCTGGCCTTAAGAAAATTCATTGAATATCACCCCTATGAATACACTTTTGATGGAAGTGTGAGAATATTGATCAGGGATCAATATTTTAGCTAAAAAATGGAAGTGATCAGAATTGCTTCAGACCTAAATGAACAGATAGAGTTCTTCGCCAGGATTCTAACACCATGAAGGGTTCAAAAAACCGACATTGTATGCAAAAGTTAGAGCTTCTAAAAGTTTGGTCAAAAAGTCAGTTTGACTAGAGTTGACTGGATGCCCAATCAACATGTAGAGAATATTCTCCAGTTTTAGCCAGTGACACTGTGACAAGTGCCATATTCAGATTTTCCAGATGGTTTTTGAAGAGCGCACAGGTTGAAAGGGAGGCCCACGTTCTTATAATTAATGCATATGTGATGTCGATGGCGGGGTGGTGGGAGCCAGCCTTGCGGGCAAGCCCCCACCCCATATGACCTCATCCCAGAAAGGAAGCGAGATTACTGCCATAATCAAGATTAGCATTTAATTAATTCGTAATTAAGTTGGTGGAATTTATGGTGGAGCCACTAAATCCGGAGCCGCCACCAAACTTGGAGGACTTAACTGGAGTCTCTCCAGATTTAGCGGAGGTTTTCTAGGAAAAAATGTTTGAGCCATAATTGAGGCAATTCTCAGCCAAATTTAAAAAACTAATAGTCATTTTTGGCTAATTGGAATGCTAGAAACCCATTGGAGTAGGTTGTAGAGGTATACGAGGTCACCTATAGGTTTTTTTGGTCACTTGAAGAATTTTGAAGCTTAGGGCCACTTGGTGTTGGAGACCATTCCCAGAGCAGCTGGTAACCAAATTGAGTAAACAAATAGTCATTTATGATAGATTTGAATGTTTAAACTCATTGGAATAGGTTCCAAGAGCATTGGATGCATGTAACAATAATTTGAGCACTATTGAAGCTAATATAAAGGCCCACATTATGAAGTTAGACCAAGGAGATGTACCCCAAGAGGGGTGAACTCCTTCAGCAAAAAATTGTGTATTGAGCTCTGTTATTTATTCTTGCTATGTTTTATATGATGTTGTTCGGCCATTTAAATTCATTCTTTTACGTTCATGCAAAACACTAAATTTCACTAAGTTAGATGAATTGACAATCACATGCTCATGGATAAACTCTTTATGGATAAGCAAACCAAAGCAAAGAAAATTTTATATATGGAAATGACACTAGCACATCACTAACTAGCAATCAATTTCAGATCAAATATGGAGGAGACCTAAAATAATTCTATAGTTTGAAGCAAACACTATGTAATTTGGTTATTAGGGTTTGACGAATATTATGACGTTAGGCTTTGGTTTATGGCAAAGATTTGAGATATGCAATCTAAAAACCCTAGCGTGATCAATGTGAATATGTTCAAGCACTTGTGACAAATTTGATGAAGCCCTAGTTGGGATGGTCTTTATTAGGCCTGATTGCTAATGAAGTTGGTGAATATATTGAAGGAAAAAATGTTATATGGTTAATGGACAATCATGACTCTTGAAGGTTGGTTCAAGAGGGAGCTGCTCTCCTCTCATTAAAAGATAAGTACCTTTTAGATTTATGTTACCTCCTTGTGATTTTATTCTTGTTTGGGTTTATTTTTTTGATTATTATTTATACTTCCTGCATATATATGTGATTATTTGATACTTCTAATTCCTTGATTAGATGTGATAAGTGGATCCATCTTGAGGATCATGGCTAGTGTAGGAAGAGAAGATCTAGCACTAGTGGAAAAGGAAAAGAGGCACTTGACCTTTTTGACCTTGATATCCACATATTGTTACTATATGAATTGAATTTTGACGAATGTATGCCTATGGTTTGTAGATTTCTATGGTGTGGTTTTTGAGAAACTGAATTTGGATATTCCACAATTTTCATCTTTAATTTGTCGATGTTTCGAGTCTAGACCATGACTCATCATCAGGACTGATTTACAAAGAAGAGAAAGAGTAGCAATAAATATGGTTATGGTTGGGTGAGATGTCAAGCTGGTAAGCCAACCATCTAATTGATTTGAATACATTTTTATTGTTAATAATATTCTTATAATTTATTTTTTTAGCTTTGCTTGTATTTCTATATGAAGTTGATTGTTTTAGACGATTTTATCAACATAATTGACAAGGGATTGTTTCACGAAAGTTTGGCTTGCTGAGATGTAGTTTCTCCCAATCTTGTCCCGCAATTCGAAAAAAAGGACATCGTTGATATTGCTACTATTGTGCTGATGCTTTGTCTTTCATATGCTCTATTTTTCCATCGTTAGTAACTATGGTCAACGTGTTGAAATTGGCAACTGAGGGAGTAATTTCGTCTTTGGGAAGCCCTTCTCACCCTGTAGGGACCCTACTAGCCCTAGGAAGAATTTAATTTGGACATGGGAAAATATTATCTTTAATGTGGAACAATGACTACACAACAAGTACAAGAAGGCCTAGAAGAGGAAATTCTTCCACTAGGCCTCATATACTTATATCTAATGTGACATTACTTGGAGGCATCACATCACATCATCCATCCACCTTCTTTGGTTAAGTTTGGAAATTGCAGGGTCCGAAATCACATGTGCGAAGAGAAGAAAGAGAAATATGTTGACTATGTTGACTTTCCATTTTGGGACCTTTGACAGGTATTGACTTTTTGTGTGTGGACTTGGTTTGAATTGCCTAGAATTGGGTTTTTTGATCTGTTCTTGGAGGCAGAATTCAAAAGATATTGTAGGTTTTAACCTTGTATAGAAATTACCTACAAACGAATTCTTAAAAAAAAAATATATATATATACAATGGCAAGGAATACAAAACAGATACACAAATATTTTCCCTTGGACCCCAAACTGGGACTACTAGATTGTTTTTTCATTATATTCCTTTCAATGTTACAATACATATATATACATGTCAAAGCATTTATAAACCCCAATCCATTAACCCTGGATTAGAACATAACCATAGTTCCCTTGACAGGATCTACAAGATACCATGGGAAAAAAACCATCATGCCCAAAACCATGTGCAAAACGCATGCACCAAACCATAGGTAGGTCCGACCACCTAATATAGGGTTTTTTTTTTTTTTGTCCGAGGTGTTTCCTTAGACCTTGTGCAAGGGGGTTACCGCCCCCCTGCAAACCCCTCGACAGGGGGGGGGGGGTTGTCGCCCCGCCATGACCCCCCCACTGCACATGGGGCTAGTCGTGGAAAGAATATAACACACACCCAATTGATATAAGGCTGAAAATTTCTCAGCATTTTGACCACATTTGACTGCAGGTCTAAGGCTGCTTTGACTACAAGGTTGAATTTGAATTTGACAGATTTCAGAAATAGATTTTGTGACTATTTTTATTGAGTTTGACTAAGGGAAAGAGGCTAAATTCTTTGCTTCTTTGACCGAAATTTTGTGGGCACTTTGACCGTTGACTGGTTAGGGAAGTGTTGACTTATGTTGACTTTGATGAGCAATTACATATTTGACTTTTGACCAGATTTGACTTTTTATGCTCATCATTGGATATTGGTTGGTCAAGGATGTAACCTTTAACTTGGTGTACTTGGACTATGTATCTCTCTGCTGAACATTTGATGACAATCTAATATGAGAAGAATTTGGAAAGAGATTTCTTCGTTGTTGGGTTTTTTCCCTAGCCTTTGACCAAATATTTGTATCTATTGTTCTTGGTTGTCATCTATTGTGCATTTGGTTTACTATTCTATCTACAATTTCTTATTGATATTGGAATATTGAAAATATACTGGATAAATTGATTGTTATTGTAAGAAGAATCATTATAATTGATTGTTGCAACGTAGAACATTGAAAAATTAACATGGTATCAGAGCTAAGGTGAAGAAAAGCCCAAGGAGACAAGAGAAATCACCCCTTTAAAGGAATTTGATTTGAAGAATCTTATTTGAGTTGGTCAAGATGTCCACCTCATACTACAAGATTTAAGAGAAGTTGAATGATTCATCTAACTATGTTGTTTGGAGAACCAGGTTGGATGTGACTTTGGATAAGAATTATGTCTTGCAATATGCTGAAGGTAAGGTACCTGAACCTCTGGATAATGCTTCTACTACTATCCAATCCAAGTGCAAGAAAGGTGAGATCAAAGCTAAGAAAATTATTATTGATTATTTGTGAGATCTTTTGATTATTTATATTTCAAAGTTAAAGAAGTCTAAGGAAATGTATGATAAACTGGTTGGGATGTATGAGGTCAACAACTTGAATCATATTCTATCATTTAAGAATCAACTTAAGGACATAAAGATGAACAAGCGGGAGACTGTCTAGTCATACTTCATGAGGATATCCTAACTCAAGGATCAACTGTTATGTGTTGGAGAAATTACATCTAATACTAATTGCACTTGGAGGTCTTCCTTCGATTTGGTAGACATTCATTACAACTATAAGCAACAATTACAAGTTCCCTTCATTTAATGATCTATTGGGAAAGTGCACTCAAGAGGAAACTAGGATGATTTCTAGAGGGAGAATTCAAAAGCATGAAGAGGGAGAACCCTTTGCATTTGTTGGTCAAGGTAAGAATAGGAAAGGAAAAATAGGTCCATGTAATTCAAGAAAGGTTGCTCTATCTTTCGGGGACTAAAATAGAAGAATTGAAAGGGATGTGTTAAAAATTGAATGTTCCAATTGCCACAAGCTTGGTCACCTTACCCGAGACTATTTGGAAAAGAGAAATTTTCCAAGGTCCCACAACAAAAATCATGGCTACAACTGTAAAAATTTCACTTGTAGAACAAATCGATATATGCAATGTCCTAAAGCATAATACTTGTTCTACTTCTACAAAACATTAAGCGGAAGCATAATCGAAATCATGAGCAACATCAAGTAGA